>JAVJIF010012881.1:0-162315 GCA_038442645.1 Agave tequilana
AAATATTGAGTAAGTTTTACACACACACACAGAGTGAGAGAGTGTTCGGTTACATTACACATAGGCCTGTTTGGTCGAGTCTGTTTGGTTGTCGTAATTGACTGTAATTCGTAAGTCGTAATTAGTAAAATCTTTTACAGTTGTAAATGAGTTACATGCATGCAAGTTTTACGTATTTGATTGGTAATATAAAGTTATAAGTGAGAAAGTGTATTGTATTTTACGATGTTTGATTGTCGCAATGTGTAAGTCGTAAGTGAAAAAATTGACCACAAAATTAACTATTTGGTGATTTAAAAAGTTTTTATATTGCAAATAAATATTAAAAATGTTAAATATTAAAAAAATTAATATTAACATAAGAAAATAATACAAATTTGCATGGCCACAAAATTAACTGTAACTGAACTGTAAGTGAGTGGTAATTGAGTTGCAAGTGAGTGGTAGTTGAGTTGCGTAAGTTTTTTTACGAATTACGGTCCAAACAAACGTCGTAGTTGTCATTAGGTTGTAAGTCATTTACGAATTACGGACTTTTACGCCTTTTACGACGAAACAAACAGCCCCTGAAGTGAGAAAGTGAAGAAGGAGGAGGAGTGGTAATAGTTTCCTTTAAACTTTGGGAATTAGTTAGTAAGTTTTTCGGTATTTGGATGTTGTTGGGAAGTGTAGTTTGAAAAATGTTATGTCTTTTTCAATATTTTGATGGGAATGTGGAAGTGGAAGTGAAAGTGAAAAAGTTGAACCACAGAGTTGATCAAAAAATAAAATTAAAATAAAATTAATTAAGAAAAATAAAAATTGGATTGTAATTAGAATGCAAGTGAGATTTACATGAATAAAAATTGGACTGTAATTAGAATGCAAGTGAGATCTACATGATAAAAAAATTAACTGTTTTGTGCTACAACTTATTACAAATAAGATTTACATGACCACAAAATTAACTGTAACACTCTGGAAGTGAGGAAATGGTTGTTTAAAAGAGAAAAGAGAAAAGAAAAGGGTTTTCTTATTTTTCTTTTCTAGTATTGGGATAGATAGGAAGTGAGCAATTATATTTCCCCATTTCCTTACTTTCACCCACTTCCTTACAACCAAACACCTCCAAGAGTAAATTTAGTTACACACATCACTTTTCACTATTAGATCTGTACAGAGATGCTTGCATATAATCGTAAATTTAGTAAATTTCCTTTTTTTTTTAACAGGGGAGTTTGTTTTGTTTGGGTTTTTTTTTTTTTTTGGTTTGGGGGGAGGGGGGTTGGGGCGGGGGGGGGGGGGGTGGTTGGGGTGAGATCATTGGGAAGGAGAAGAGTTGCATCAAACATATTGGCAAAGTTATTAGGGTTTGTGTGTGTGTCCTTACTATTTTTTCTTCTGTTTTTTTAATATTTTAGTAAAAGATAAATTGCAGAAAACTCCTCCGCTTTCAAGTTTTGGTGGCAAATTAACCAAGTAAACTCTCTCTTCTATTGAATTAAGTAGTAAACTCTTATGTTTCTCGTATTATCTAAGACATCGAAAGAAAACCCCTTTATACTATCTCAAACTAGGCATAAACCTTTCTGATTTACCTAATTATACGAGGGTTTTCTGCCAGACACATATAGAGTAGAGAGTTTGAAGCTCAAAAATTGTCACGACAAATCACATTTATTTTTTCTGATTACAACTTAGAGATTATATTCTAGTCGGGCCTAAATCCGAGTCCGAGTCCTAGACGAGGTGACAATGAGATGCTCAAATGAAGGACTAGTAGTCAATATACTTGGATTAATGTACCATTTGGATATGTAGCATTGTTAGGAATACACGCAACAGAGAAAAGAGCCACCAGAGAATAGTTACCAATGGTACGAACAATTGAACCCAAAAAAAAAGAGACACAAGATTTAATGAGGTTAGCAATTTACTTACGTCCTCGGGTAAGAGAAGAGAGTTCTTATTGAATCAATCAATTACAAGTTACAAATATTAGGGACACTACCCCTCCTTATATAGTCAAAGAAATCACGAAGAAAAGGAAACCAAAAACACCTAATTCGGATCAAAAACGAATTCAGAATCAGATTTGAAAACTGGGTCGCTGCAGCTGCTGTATTAGTCGAGTAGGAAATAACTAGTTGACTAATAACCCCTATTAGTTGAACCCCTATTAGTCGACTAGGAATTTGACCTAGTCGACTAGTCTATAGTGAAACAGATTTTTCAACTCTCTGTTTGTATCATTAGTCGATTACGCCATTGACCTACTCGATTAGGTCATGTTCCTCCTGTGCAATCCACCATTGATATGACTGATACTCTCTCGTATTTGACACTATTGATTGCATCGATCTTTGGACAACCTTCAACAGAGTTTAAAAACTCTATCAATAAGATTTTACCCTCTTTTTCCACAATTCTCCTTCTCAGTGAAGATTTCTCAAATCTGAGCCGAACACACCATAGCACCATATCAACTCCTATTGGTTGCACCATTGTGGTTGCCTATGTACCCATGTCCAACGGGATCAAGCCACACGTAGTTCATCCAAATGAGCTTACACAACTAGAAGGATATGGAGTAATTCTTTACAATGTGCAAATTTTACTCCCGAAACAACCTTGGTAAGAATCAGGATTCCTTCGTGTGATTTTTTATAACTCATGTCACCTTCATCAAGAATCTCCCGAACAAAGTAGAACCTGATATCAATGTGCTTCATCCTAACATGATATATCTGGTTCTTTGCCAAATAGATAGCACTCATGCTATCACAATAAATCTTCAACAGATCCTGATCAATCCCCAAATCGTCAAGTAACCCTTTAAGTAAAATTGCCTCCTTCATAGCTTCTGTCTTGACCATATACTCGGCCTCTGTAGTAGACAATGCGACAATAGACTGTAGAGTAGACGCCAGCTGACTGGAGCTTGGGACAATGTAAACACATACCCCATTGTGGACTAGCGTTTGTCGAGATCTCCTGCGTAATCGGAATCAACATATCTGATACACTCCTATTTACCAGTAACATCCTTCTTGAATTCCAAACTAATATCTAGGGTACCTTCAGTGTACCGTAGAATCTACTTTACTGCCTCCCAATGATCCTTCCTGGAATCGTGCATATATCTGCTAACCATTGAGACAGCTTGTGACAAGTCGGGCCTTGTACACACTATTACATACATTAAACTACCAACTGCGCTAGTATAGGGCACGTGAGTCATGTGCTCAAGCTCTTCAATGATAATAGGAGACATAGTAGATTTTAACTTGAAATGAGGAGTCAATGGGTGTACTTACAGATTTTGTATCATCGTTAACGTAGAATTTTTGAAGTACCTTCTTTAATACTCCTTCTATGTCAAGCTAACCTTGCCACTCTTCCAGTCTTGCTCAATCTCCATGCCTAGCACCTTCTTTGTTTCAACCAGATTTTTTCACCTCGAAGTTGAAAGACAACTCTTTCTTCAATTTATGAATAGCAGATCTGCTTTTAAAGCAATGAGCACATCATCCACATATAAGAGTAGATAGATGTACTCTCCTCCAGGTAGCTTATTATAATACACACATGGGTCATAATGGCTTTGTGTGTACCTCTTCCCTTTTATGAAATTTTCAAATACTTGTACCACTGTCTTGGAGATTGCTTTAATCTATACAATAATTTCTTCAGTTCGCATGTCATATTCTCTTTTCCTGTAGTTTTGAACTCCGTCGGCTGAAGACATGTAGATCTCCTCTTCAAGATCGTCATAGAAAAGGCGTTCTTCACATTAAGCTGATCAAGTTCTAACTCGAATTGTGCTACCAGTGCCAACAAAATCCGAATAGATGAATGTTTTACAACAGGTGAAAATACCTCATTGTAGTCAATGCCTTCTCATTGAGCGTAACTTTTATCTACCAATCTGGCTTTGTAGCGTACAATATCACCATCTAAAGATCCCTATTTCTTTGCAAATCACACTTACAACCGATCGCCTTCTTTCCCTTGGGCAACTCTGACAGTTCCTAAGTGTCGTTCTTGTGTAGAAAACTTATCTCTTACATCATAGCTGTATGCGTCAGAAAAGAGGATTCGATTGTAAAATTTTTTTGATTGGATAGAAGATTATAACAGATCGGTCTTCCGATTACAAGGGATGGATGTTGAGTCTTGAATCCTCCCTTTGTTTAAGGCTGGGTTCTTCAAGTGGCGGTGGAGAGTGAATCTTGTTCTCCGTTGACCGGGTGAACGTTGAGATCTTCCGGGGCTTTTCTCTTCAGGTGATTGACGGAGTAACACAGCTCTGTCGACCAAAACTCTCAAAGAGATTGTCGGCAAAGGCTAATTTGAACACAGCAAGTTCTCTAAGGGTTGAACTCTCTCTCTTTTCTCTCAGAGCTCTTTTCTCCCAAAAAAATCCGACCCCTTCTTCATAGCGACGGGACTATTTATAGGGGTTTCAGGGGCGTACGTGCCTCCTAAAATACTCCATAATGGGGGCTAACTTTTCCCGTTATGTGGGCCGTGATTAGCCCCATAACCGGGACGGTTACAACTAAGACGCGGGTTTCGACCCTCGCGCCTTGATGCTGCAGTGTCGGCTGAGACGCGGGTTTTGACCCTCGCGCCTTGGTGCTGCAGTGTCGGCTGAGACGCGGGTTTCGACCCTCGCGCCTTGGTGCTGCAGTGGACGCGGGTTTAGACCCTCGCGCCTTGGTGCTGCTGAGACGCGGCCAAAATTAGCTTTGCGTGTAGAACTTGAAATTCTGCTTTTAATGGCTTGTCTTTTAGTGATTTTTAGACAGCCTACAGAACCCCCTCCAAAGTTTTCGACATTCCGCAGTTAAGTGGGACGGATTTTGAAATACTATGGACTCTAGCTGAGCTCACCCTTATGACTGGACTGTCGATGCTCCGGGTTTTGATCTTGTCTGGAGTATGGTCTTCGTGAGTGTACTGTGGAACTCTTTGAAGCCACCAAAGTTGATCGTGTTGAGTGTCTAGATGCACAGTCTAAACCTCCCCGATTGCTTTAAGTCTGTCGTGGGTGCGCTTTAAGCCATGAGTGGACAGTCGTCTGCTTGTGCCAGTGTACTGCTGAACTGTTCTGCAGAAGTAAGGACTGAACGCCAGCTTTAAAGTTGCGACTTTCATAGGGCTGCATCTTTTGGAATGAGAACAAGACTGATATTCTACAAGACAGACGCGATTCTTGGCCTGATTGGAAGGATGCGAACTTTCGGAGAGACGCATCTTTTTGGAGTAAAGACGCAACTTTTTGGACGCAACAATGGCCTAGGTGAAGAGATGAGTCCATTGAAGAGGCGCGACTGTTGGGTGCGAATCCGCGCCATGCCATGAGTGCACTGCCACTTGTCCTGCGGAACCGTCGGGACATCTACTCTTTGGCGTGCGAACTTTATGCTGTATTAAATGCGCTTTCCACGCGTCAAAAGATGATTCGATGTTGAGTCAATCGAGCCAAGCGCCGCGTATCTTTTGCGAATCTCTGTGCCTATAAATAGCAACAGCCATCGGGAGAGTCATCATTAATCTCTCTTTCGTCTTCGCGTGTATCTATTAGGGTTTTGAGAAAGGAGCTCTCTTTGTTCTCTTCTTCTTCATCTACATCGGATTCTTGATTAGCAATGGCACCCAACGCCAAGCAAACTGCCTCATCTTCAAAGGCGGTCGCCACTCAGATTCAAAGGGGCGGTTCCCCCTTGCAGGAAGCCCCTATCTCAGGTATAACGCCCATCAGGCTTAATTTTCGCCATTAGAAGGGTTTATGGAGTTCTTGTAACTCTAAAAAAAAACCTTTTTTTTTGAAGAAGAACCGCCAACGCGGATTCGAAACCGTGTTTGATTCTTAAACGCGGTCAAGGCGCGGTTTGATGACCCTGCTGCTTTATCTGCTTGAGTATGTGTTTGTTTGTTGAAACGCAATGTCGTTCCAAAGAGAGACGCGGTTCTGAGGAACGCGACTTTGACCTGCCAGTGAAGACGCGGTTCAAGTTGACGCGAAAGACGCAGCTTTGAGTGTGACTCACTGGCCGCAGTCCTTAACTTTATCCAGGCGCAGGAATCAGGATGCATCAAGAATGTGGTCTTACGCTCCTTAAAACTGGCGCAGACATATAAGAGGACGCGACGCTGGGTCTTTGACCCGGTGCAAATCCATCATCATCTCGCCATGTTGACGCAGCTCCAAGGTACCTGTGAATTTGATAGGCCTCTTTGCTGAAGACTCAAGCCTCAGGACGCAGCTTCCTCTTATTATGCGCTTTCCCACTGAGACCCCCAGAATGGGTCCCTTTTGTTGATGGACGCCGCTTTGAATCACTCCGAGAGACGCGGAGAATTTTCTTAAGGAGGACGCCGTTTTTTTTGAAAAAGGGACGCGGGTTCCTGAACGCGGCTCTCATGCCTGCGTTTTGGTGCAACTTCCCAGACGTTACATGCAGCCTGTCATAAAGGTTTTATCGGATCTTTAAAACGTCCAATCGTTGTTGATGATTGGGGACTTGCACCATTCGATGTTTCCCGGAGCGACCATCCACGCGTCGGCTCTTCATTGGGCCCGGGCGTTAATGCCTTTTAATGCCAAACCGGCGCTGGCAGTTGGAGATCTGCGTCTTCAACGCTTCCCGAAGCGACGCTCCACGCTCAGCCTTCCATTGGACTTTGACACTCGTGCGGTCATTAAGGCCGACGGTTCTGATTAGTGAGCCATTAATTATGGGCATTATAGCTCGCCTATAAATAGGAACCCCTTCCTTTAGCAGTCCCATACTTGGACTATTCTCTTTTAACAGCGAGTGCTCTGAGAGGCTCCATTTTCTCCCTTCAAGGACTTTACCAGGGGCTTGCCTCCATGGATGAAGATGACCCAGAGCTTTCATGCTTCTTTTGGTCTCTTCAGAAAATTACCATTGTCAAGTGATTTCAATAACAGAAAGCGTCTCCTTGAGCACCTTTTATGTCCGCGCTTCGATGCAGAGAGTTCAACTCTTAATAGAGGCCTCTGCGGGTACACCGTCCCGACTTGCCATGATATTTTTAGTCTGACTAAGTTTGAATTTTGATCTCTCTTAAAGAGATTCATCATCTGGATTTTCTCCTGAAGTCAGTTGGTGCCTTCCTCTTTTGGAAGTTGCGTCATTTGACTTAAACTTCTCTGGACGCGAGTATAGTAGGCTTAGGCGCCTGGCCGCAGGTTTTGCACATAGAGCTCGCGTCTTGAGGCTGTCGACTTAGAAGAATTTCAACTCAGACTGGAGGTCTCAGGCCTGAATCTTGCAACTCCTGTTCATCCAACAGGGAGACGGCAATTTTTACGTCTGATTCTCTTTGGGTCATGCATTTTAGACATGGGTGTGGAACTAGATCGCGTTCAAATTTCGTGTATATCACAGCTTTGATTCGCGTCTGTTTCTGCCTCCACAGAAGTTTGGCTCTCTGCATGGACCATTCCTGCGCCTGAAGTCCTCAGCAATAGCTGCATCTGTCACTTAGTGTTTTCTGTCGAAGTACACTAAGCTTCGGATTTTCTAATTTTGTTTTACTTCATGCAGGTAGGCTTGATCATCCTTTTTCATGTTCGCTGGGCCCCTGGGAGAATATATCGGCCAGCGAACTTGGTCGATGGTCGACCACAGGAGAAGAAGTCATGACTCCTGTCTTCAGGAGATGGGGACCGGACCCTCGCCAAGATCTCTTTGGATTCAATGCACCAGTCATGCTTCTTGGCATGGCATGGTCAGAGTGAGGATGGCGGCGGGGGTAGCGGTGGATATAGTGGTGGGTAGCATCCCCTGTGAGGTCTCAAAACCTCCTCTTTTAACCCAGAAGTGACATCGAGGAAAACTCCATGCCTACTGAATGACCTTCTGGTGGAAGAGATGTTCATCAATGAGGATCATACCCCCACTTCGGATGGTCAGGTGGAATCAGAAGATTCTGCTGCCTTTCGACCTCAAGAAACACCATTGTTCTCGGTCAACCAGAGACTTCTTCGATGTTTACATCATGCATCATGGTGCAACCAGCTTCTGATCGTTGCCACAATGTCCGATCCTACTTTGGTGCCCTTCCAAACATCCTGTACTTGGAATTGTATGCAGCTTTGAGGAGTGAGTGCAACCTCTGAAAGAAAGGGACTTCTTTGTACTCCTTAACTGTAACACTCAATCTCATTGTATAAGAGAGCGTTTTGTATCACTTTCATATGCCTGGATATAAATAAAAGTGACACTTTTCTTTTTTGTCTCTTCTACTGTCATGAACTCTCTCGTTTCTTTTCAGTCAGACGCATAGAAGTAAAGAATCTTTGGCTTGTCAAAACTTATGATGATAATCTTAACAAGTCAAATTTTATGGAGAAAGATCCTATTTCAGGAACCCCACAATACTGTCAGAGGTGTAATATTAACTTGACAAGGATAGAATGATTTTTGGTGGACCTGCCACTTTATAAAAGAAAGTGACAGGTTGAATTGATACCCCAGGGAAGATGAGCTTTTATCAAAGGTTTAAGCTCAACTGGAGAGTTGATGAAAACACTGTTAACGGTGTAATGTTAACCTAACAATATTTTTTTTTTTTAAGTAGACTTGTTGTTCTGTTGGGGAGAATAACAAGTGAGACTAGACTCGCGGGGAATCTAGAAAAATCTTTACCGTTAGAGGTGTGATATTAACTTAACGGGTTGAATGAAGTCTTGTCAGAAGTATGATGTTAACTTGACAAGAATGTAAGTCAGAGGTGTGCTATTAACTTGACTCAGAAGCATTTCAGTTTTCGCTCAGGAAAACTAAAAGTGTCACTGTCATAGGTGTAATTTTTAACTTGACAATGAGGGTAATGCTAGAGGTGTAATTTTGAACTTGGCATTAGTCATCTCGACTTCAACGAGGAAGCCCGAGGAAAAGTCATGGCCATAAATGTATTGTTGAACTTGGCGATGACTTGGATGCTAGAGGTGTAATGTTAAACCTAGCATTGTTCATTTCAGCTTCGATATGGAAGTCTGAAGGAAGGTGACTGTCAGAGGTGTGATGTTAACTTGACAGAAACTCGATGTACTGTTTAGAAGTATAGTGTTAACTTAACAGTAATTTGTCAGATGTGTGGTATTAACTTGACAGAAATTGATTTGCGATATGAGCAATTTGAGGACCTGTCATTCTATTGATGAGAATTGGCAAGTGGGGTTTAGAAAATGTCAGAGGTATAGTGTTAACTCGACAAATTTGAATTTGCGATATGAGCAATTTTGAAAACTTGCCATTCTATTAATGAGAATTGGCAAGAAGTTTGAAGTGCCAGAGGTATAGTGTTATCTTGGCAACGACTGTATTTCGTAGACCTACCATTCTGTGGATGAGAATTGGTAAGGGATTTTGGAGGGGAAAGTGGAGTCAAGTCCACTTAGGATTTTTAGCAAACCCTCAGGTATCAACGGATTTGAGGTGCCTTTACCAACTACCGTTTGAGTTGGGCTAGCCATGCTATTCCCCTCAGCATCCCCTCAGCATGATAAGTTGTCGAAGGCTTATGTTGGACTTAGAAGCCAACATTTTCCTCTATCCTTAGCCGTTGGAGGCGTCGGATCAAAGGGAAACATGTCCCTTAGGATTTTTAGCAAATCCTCAGCTGTCAACGGGTTTGATATGCCTTTACCAACTACCGTTTGAGTTGGGCTAGCCATGCTATTCCCCTCAGCATGATAAGTTGTCGAAGACTTATGTGTTGGGCTTAAAAGCCAACATTTTCCTCTATCCTTAGCCGTCGGAGGCGTCGGATGTTAATGAAGAAGCTCTTCTTGTTTTGATCAGAGGTGTACTTTTAACTTGATCGGAGGAGGAGTACTATTAAGGATAGTACTTCTTCAAGAATCTGCCATTGATCGGCATCATGAGTGTATCGCCATTTGAAGTTATGAGGCGATACGATCCATTTGAGTAGACTGACTCTACTACAATGGTCCTTCCCATTTGGGCTGGAATTTTTCTTCTGTCTTATGTGTCATCACCATAGGTCTTCTGACAATTAAGACAAGATCGCCTTTCTTGAAAGTTCGCACTTTGACTTTCTTGTTGAAGGCTCTGGTAATCCGGGCTTGGTAAACCTCGATTTGTTGTTGGGCCTGTAGACGTTTGTCATCCAAGGCTTCCAATTCTTGGGGTCGCTGTCTATGCTTCTCCTCATTTGTCATCTCTGCTGTCAGGGCGACGCGTAGAGATGGAATTTGGATTTTCAGTGGAAGCACGGCTTCACACTCATATACCAAAGAAATTGGCGTAGCTTTAGTCGGGGTTCGCACAGTTGTGCGATAGGCCCATAAGCATTCACCTAGCTTGTCGTCCCAGTCACGATGACTTTTCGAGACAAATTTCTTGAGAAGTTTGCCAATGGTCTTGTTGAAAGCTTCTGCGAGACCATTAGCGGCGGGGTAGTATGCCGTTGAGGACACACTCTGGATTCTGAATTTGGCGCAGAATCTCTGGAAAGCCTGGCTGATGAACTGGGGTCCGTTGTCGTGGATAATTCGCCGAGGTACCCCAAAACGGTAAATGACGTGATGTTTCACAAACTTGATCACATCAGATGACTTCACCTCCTTCAAAGGAACGGCCTCAGCCCATTTGGAGAAGTAATCGATTATTGCCAAAATAAACCGATGTCCTTTTGATGATGGAGGGCTGATAGGGCCAACCATATCCATTCCCCACATTTCAAATGGCCAAGTAGAAGCCGTGGAGTGAAGGTAGCCTGGCGCTTGATGGATGAAATCGCCATGTATTTGACAGGCGTGACATCTTTTGGCATAGGTGATGGCGTCAGCGATCATCTTGGGCCAATAATATCCCAATCTTTGGAGTCGGTATGCAAGTTTTGGGCCAGGTTGGTGGGCTCCACACATGCCATCATGGGCTTCTTTCAATACCTCCTGTGCCTCCTTTTGTGAAAGGCAGCGAAGCAAGATCCCGTCATGCGATCGACGATACAGTGTTCGTGTAATCTCATTATAGTAGAATTTAGGGGCTTTCCTTCGAATGGCAGCCGCTTCCTTGGTGTCCTCAGGCAAGATGTCATACAGGACATAATCGATGTAAGGGAATCGCCAGTCTCTAGGCTCTGGATCGATTGACAATTCCAGCGCTTCTTTGTTTTGAGAATCCCCTGTTGGCTCCTGGTAATCCTCAGGAGCAATTCTCGGGCAATACAGGTCGTGGCTGTAGACAAATACCTTCTCTACTGCTCCAGCTGGAAGAGCTAAAGAGGCAGCGAGGGATGCCAGTGCATCTGCATGCGCAATTTACCTGCGCGGTACATGGTCGATGTAGAAGTTTGTAAACTTCCCAGCCATGTGGACAATCGCGTTGTAATAAGGTACTAGGTCTTCATGTCTGACTTCGTACTCCCCGCGAATCTGGCTAACGATGAGTTTGGAGTCACCATATGCCTCGAGATTTTTAACGCCAATCTCATCGGCGAGTTGCATCCCAATCAAAAGAGCATTGTACTCCACCACATTGTTGGAACATGGCTCAGTTAATGAGACAGCTCGAGGAATCACATAGTTCTGTGGGGAGACGAGTACTACTCCTACTCCTGCCACTATGTGTCCTTTTGGGCTTGTTCTTGATGCACCATCAAAGAAAAGTTGCCACACCTGCCTTTCAAAGGATGTCCGGGTCTGGCAGGCTTCAGCGACCTCATCTGGGAGATCGTCGTAAAGTTTGGTTGCCCTCGGATCTGGATGCTCAGCCAGGAAATCCGCCATCGCTTGTCCTTTAATGGCTTTCTGTGGTAAAAAGTGCATCTCATATTGAGATAACAATATGGCCCATTTTGCCAGTCGGTCATTTAGCGATGAAGGCTTTGTCATGAGTAACCTCAAGGGGTTGACTTTGGATATGACATTTATGGTTTGGTCTGCCAGATAGTGTCGCATTTTCTGAATGGCGAACACCAGTGCCAAACATTTCTTCTCGATCGGGTTGTACCGATGTTCGGCTCCGATCATTGTTCTACTCAGATAGTAGATCGCTTGCTCTCGTCCTTGATCATCATTCTGAGCTAGTAGAGCTCTCAAAGAATGATCCATTGCTCGGACGTATACCAGGAAAGGTTTTCCGGATATCGGGGCTGCAAGGACTGGTGGTTGTGTGAGGTACTGGTTGATTTCCTCAAATGCTTGTTGGCAAGCGTCGTCCCAAATGAACGAAACACCTTTCTTCATAATTTGGAAAAGGGTTGACATCTTCCGAATAGATTCGAGATAAACCTTCGGATATACGCCAATCGTCCTTGCAATCCCCTGAGCTCCTTAAGGTTTCTCGGAGGTCTCATCTCCTGGATAGCGCGAACCTTTTCTGGGTCCAAATGAATTCCTATGGAGGTTACGACGAACCCGAGGAATTTTCCACTGGCCACCCCCAGGAAGGATTTGGCGGGTTCATCTTCAATTGATGGGCCCGCATGATGTCGAAGACAACTTTTAGATCAGTTATATGATCATCCTTAGCGCGGCTTTTTACCGCAATGTCGTCAACATAGCATTCCACCGTTTTGCGCATGTGTTCGTAGAAAATGGCATTCATGGCCCTTTGATATGTCGCCCCTGTGTTCTTCACTCCGAAGGCATGACGGTGTAGTAGTAAACCCCTAGTGGTGTTCTGAAGGAGGTGTGCTTTTCGTCATCAGGATACATTTTGATTTGATTATATCCTGAGAATCCGTCCATGAAGGACATTCGTTCGAATCCACATGTATTGTCAATCATGACATCTGTGATTGGCAGTGGGAATTCGTCTTGGGACAGGCCTCGTTCAGATCACAAAAATCGATGCAGATTCGGATCTTTCCGTTCTTCTTGGCAACGGGGACGATGTTGGCTACCCAGTCGGGATGTTGTTCTCCCTGATGAAGCCAGAATCTATAAGTTTTCTGACTTCTGATTGAATCGCTTCCATTATCTCTGAGCGGAATCGTCGCTATTGTTGTTTGACAGGCTTTACGTCCGAATTGATGTTGAGGCGGTGCATAGCCACTTGGGGATCAAGTCCGGGCATGTCTTCGTAATTCCAGGCGAAGACGTCCATATACTCTTGTACAAGAGATATTAGATCCCTTTTCTCCGAAGGTGACAGGCCGTCACTTATGAAGATGAGCTTAGGATTAGCCTCATCCCCCAGATTGATCTGAACAATCTTGTCTTCTGTGAGTGGCTCTCGCTGTTCAAAGCGGGTATCCCAGAGAGTATTTAAATGTTTGATCCAAGGATCCGTATCGGACTGGATCATTTCTTCATCTCCGTCTTCCAGGTGGCTTTTTGAAACCATATTCACTGAAAGTTCTCTGAAGATGTTGCCGACACTAGCATCTGACTCCCACGAGGACGTGCCCGATGAGTAATCGTGGCCCAATGTCTCTTCAGAGTCAGAGGCTGATGGGATCGGAGTTGACACATAGCCTAACCCCCTGCGAGTTTGATGATAATAATCAGGTACTTTCCCTTTCGGCACAAAGGATCGAAGTAGCGCTCTCCTTCCTTTGCCGAAGTTCAACCCGCGTCTGCTGGTTAGGTCATACCCCATGTTTTTCATCATTCTGAGTGCCTTTGGCTCATAATGACCGAACTGAGGGGATTCCTGCTCGCTTTCAGATTCTTCATGAGTCATTGGTTCGGATTCAATTCGTCCGAAAAGAATTGGTCTTTGGTCTTTCCTTCTCGCTGGAACCATGAATATTGATTGTTGCGCATCGCCGACATTTCGACACGTTCTGAAGGACGATTTCACCGGTACATGCAATGATGTCAAAGCATCCATTGCCGACCAGAGATCGTCATCCACGTCGGTACTAGTGTCTGACGGCATTGAATCAGAAGCAAACACAGAAAAATACGCCAGGTCTAAATCTTCATTAATATACCATCCACCTGCATCATCGGCGGAGGTATTATCAACATCGGGCCTATTAATGCCCGTTACAGGTGGATCTAGCTCCCACACACACTCATCTTCCTCTAGCTCGGTGTCGGCTTCATTGCCAGAGTCTGGTTCCTCTGGTTGCGGGATTTCATCTGCTTCCACAGAGTCTTGGTACAGGAGGGAATCTGTGAAATAATTCTCGACTCCCTTGAACGGATGCCTTTCGGCAATCAACGTTCGCACCTTTTCACTCTCGTCAATGTATTTCATGACTTGGTGGAGGGTAGAGGGAACAATAGAATTGCGATGAATCCACGGTCTTCCCAGCAGTAGATTGTAGGAAGTGTCAGCGTCGATGACGTAGCATGTCACTTCTGACTTCAATCTCCGATCTGGCATTTGAGCTTGACCTTCCCCATTGGACGGGTACTATTGGCATTGAACCCATAAATGGTCGTCTGGGTAGGGCTCAAACGTGAGTAGGAATCCCGAGATGTTGCATGACCCTGCGAGGCATAATGCTCAATGCAGACCCGGGATCTACCTGACTGCGGTTCACCTCAGATGATCCAATATACCCTGCGAAGAAAAGGGGTCGATCATGCTTCCCTTTGACTTGCATATCATCTGCCGTGAAGGTGATACAGGGAATATTTTGGGAGGCGTGGAGGTAATCCTCTACATCTTTCTCTTTGGTAGTTGGGTCATGAAGACCTCAACATTAGCCAGAGCTTCTTGTAGAGCTTCTCTGGTTGATTTTGATAATCTGAGAAGCTCATAAAGCGTAATCCGCGCCGGGATATTGGCTAATTGAGCCAGGACATCAAAGCGGTAAGGTGCTGTGGATCCTTCCGCTATGTCTTTTGAAAGACCTCAAGAAAACCGAAGTTCTTTTTGTTTCTCCCCGGGTTGCTTCGTGGAGGGCTTGGCTGGCTCTGCAGCGGGTGTTGGAGGAGTTAACCGCCGTTTCGCCATACTTTTTCAAATATGGCTGCCCCGAACGGGTTTCTACCACCAGCCGACTGGGTTCTGCGGCCAAAACTATTGTCTCCTCTTCTGAGTCAGTTAGCGAGGGAATATCAGTTTCCGCTTCTCGAGGAGAGGCACACACCACGTTGCAGGATGAAGCCTTTGTTTTGCCTTTGGACTTCCTGCTGGTCACAGTGGTCCATTGCTGGCCATCCACAAGGTCGGGATAGACCCACATGATCTCTCCCTGAGGTGTGGAAACGGGTACCAGGCCCTTCTCTTACTGTTGGTGAGGGTCTGTGTTGACCATTCTCAGCTCTCCTCTTGGGATAGGGACTACTCCAGAGGTGTTGGAGGTTGCCTTCCTAACTGGAGGAATGACGTCATATTGGCCGCCACCTTCTTCTGCTCTGGGCGGAGTTTTAATACCTCCGCGTCATTCAGAGCCTGAAGGATGTCCTTGAAGACATAACAGCTCTTGGTGGGTGTCCCAACATCCTGTGATACATGCAGTAGCTGGGATTATCGGTTTTACCGACTTCCTCGGGGCGTCTAGCTTCAGGAAGCTTCAGTCGATTGCTCTTGTTGAGTAATTTGAAGAGCGAGTCGACATGTTCATCCTTGAAGGAATACTACTTGTTGGCCCGTGGTTGGCTTGAAGAGCCACTTCCCTTGACCGGTTGAGGTTTGACAAGGGATTTGGTCTCTGCTGCCAAGTTATCCTTCCTTTTGGCTTGGAGGGATGTGTCTGGCGCACGCCTCGTTGACCTCTCTGGTCTGGGCTTACCTTCTTCCGCCCTGACGCGGGCGACAATCTCCTCAGTCTGTTCACCTTGTTGGACCAATTGCTTCCAGGTGCGGCTTTCAGCAACTCCTATTTGAGCAAGGAGCGAGGTTTGGAGATTGTGGCGGCATGTTTCCACCAGGGTAACCTGGGTCATACCGCTCGGACATCGGAGCGCCACGTTCCGAAATCTTTCCACGAAAGATTTGACGGACTCTCCCTTTCGCTGTTTAGTAGCCAAAAGGGTGGGCATTGTGACTTCCGAGTCATCTTCGAAGAAGCGCGTTAAGAAAAGCTTCTCCAAATCACCCCAGTTCTTGATGGAGCCTTCTGGGAGCTTCATGAACTATTCAAAGGCGAGCCCTTTCAGGGTGCCAAGGAATAAGCGTGCCAGGATAGCATCGTTTTCTACCACATTCCCTGCTTGGGATTTAAAGTAGTAGATATGCTGGTTAGGTGAACCTTTCCCATCAAATGCTTGGAGGGTTGGAGCCTTGAACTTGGGTGGGTACGGAACCAGGTCCCACTCGCTCTTGATATGGTCGGACCACTCCTACTTCTTGGAGGCCTTTCCGGTTGGTAAGGGCTTCAAGGCGTTGCTCCAACCGATTCATTTTTTTTAAATGAACTTTTCCTTGTTCTCGGTCGTCCTTTTCCTGCGACGAGGATTTAGACGAGGCAGAAGTAGATTGCTCTTTCTTCTTGGAATGTTCGGAAGATGAGCTTTCTCCCTCTTTTCGTTTGCCCTTAGACGTCTTAGAGGAGGCTCTGTTGGTTGACTTCCTCTTGTCTTCGAGCAACTGTGCGAGCATCTGCTTGAGGGAGTCGATAGATTCTTGCTGAGCATGAATCATCTCGAGTTGTTCCTTCTGGGCCTGGGCTTCTGCTCCAAGTGCCTGGCGGTCTCCTCAGGAGTGCTCGTCATGTATGTGAAGGCCTCTTTCTTTATAGAAGAGTTTGAAGCCTGCGACTCTGCAATGGCAGAGTGCGAGTCGTTAATCTCAATGCCCCGGGCTAGGGCATTGTAGTTGATCGGGGGAATGGCTCCGGTCCGGGTGCGAGTGTGTCGGTACACTCCTTCCGGTTCAGAGTCGGATTCATCCTCGGAATTGACTGCAGGTTGTTTTCCCCTGCTCCTGCTCGCCATGTTAGCAGTGAGCTCGGGATATTCAGTGTCAGAGAAGATTCTCCGCCTGTGAGAGCGTCTTCTTTTGGCTGATGGGGGAATCAGGTCAGCTGTCTAACTAAAGACTGCTGGTTCACGCCTGAATCACAACGGCACTCCGAGAGCATAGAGATGAGCCTTCAGCAACATGATGAAGTGATTTGATTAGCACTTCTTTTCTTCGTCAAGTAATCCCTTAGATCCATGGGAAAAGGATCGAAGAGATTAGCCTCGCAACTTCGAGGGCGGGAAGCATCCTTGCGCTGTGCAGCCTTGACGCAGGATTCAGAGACGCGGTTCTCGCGTCGCAGCTTTAGGACGCGTGTCTGGCGTCTCTGCTGAGAAGAGACGCCGCTGTCGCGTTGCTGCTTGGTGAGTCGGGGCAGGGACGCTTGAGAGAGAGTGGGCTGCTGGGCCCTACGCCTAAGGGCGCGCGCTTCTTGTGATCGACAAGGCGCGCAGGCTTCGCCTTGGCGTCTGTGGAGTGGGGCTTCAGAGGAACTAATTTGGGAGTATCGCGTTTGGGCCGCCAAACGCGGACTTCGCGTGCTTGATGCGGCGCAGCCAAGACGCCAGTTTGAACCTTGCGTCCTGCCTCAGTTGGACGATCAGAAGTTTCAACTTGCAGCTGACGCGCACGCCTCCTCTGGCGGCGTTCAGCGTTTCGGTTGCGTCGCGGAGGTGGAGAGAAACCTACGACGGCTTGGTGCTGAGGGAGAGGATGGACTGGCCGAATACCAAAGGGCTTGACCACGCGGGTCTCCTGAGAGACGTTGGCGCGTGTATCTCGTATGGCGCGGTTGGCCGCGACATCCTTTACAGTAGCTACGCCTGAGGTCACGCGGGTCTCCTAAGAGACGTTGGCGCGTGTGTCACGCTTGGCGCGGTTGGCCGCGACACCCTTCACAGCAGCCGCGCCTGAGAGAGTCTCAGAGCGGGTTTCGGGGCAAGTCCCCGTAGAGACCCTGCGACAGACGCGGGTCTTTGGCTCTTGGAGCCGGAAGAGAGAAATTCTTCATACTTTGCCTGGTCGAACTCGACGACAAGCGATTCGACCATCTTCCCCTTATAGAGGACGTCACCTTGCGCCACGATTTGTTCGTCAGTAACAAATGATGTCCCCCAGCGGAGTCGCCATCTCTTGTATGCGTCAGAAAAGGAGGATTCGATTATAAAATTCTTTTGATTGGATAGAAGATTACAACAGATCGGTCTTCCGATTACAACGGAGGGAGGATGTTGAGTCTTGAATCCTCCCTTTGTTTAAGGCTGGGTTCTTCAAGTGGCAGTGGAGAGTGAATCTTGTTCTCCGTTGACCGGGTGAACGTTGAGATCTTCCGGGCTTTTCTCTTCGGGTGATTGACGGAGTAACACAGCTCTGTCGATCAAAACTCTCAAAGAGATTGTCGGCAAAGGCTAACTTGAATACAGCAAGTTCTCTGAAGGGTTGAACTCTCTCTCTTTTCTCTCAGAGCTCTTTTCTCCCAAAAAAAATCCGACCCCTTCTTCATAGCGACGGGGCTATTTATAGGGGTTTCAGGGGCATACGTGCCTCCTAAAAACACTCCATAATGGGGGCTAATTTTCCCCGTTATGTGGGCCGTGATTAGCCCCATAACCGGGACGGTTACAACTGAGACGCGGGTTTCGACCTCGCGCCTTGGTGCTGCAGTGTCGGCTGAGACGCGGTTTTCGACCCTCGCGCCTTGGTGCTGCAGTGTCGGCTGAGACGCGGGTTTCGACCCTCGCGCCTTGGTGCTGCTGAGACGCGGCCAAATTAGCTTTGCGTCTAGAACTTGGAATTCTGCTTTTTAATGGCTTGTCTTTTAGTGATTTTTAGACAGCCTATAATAGCATCCTTTCACATCTTGAACTCTGAACTGATTTCAGCTTCCCTGTAAGTAGACGGGATTGCCTTCTCAACACTGGGAGAGTATAGGCCACGATCATGTTAGTAGTGAGCCAACTGAACTAAGTGGAGTTCTCCGAGTTCTTTAAACTGCAATAGATTTTTGGACATTACCCATAGCCTGTCCTTGATCCGCATCATTACAGCATCATGTTCAGCTACTTGATCATCTCTATGTGTCACCGAGGGTGTGACCTCAAATGATACTGATCTTTCTAGAGATGATGAAGTAGCATCACTCTCCAACTGCTGTAATATCCTGTAACCCTCAGTCGTAGTTGTATGTGTCACCGTATTAATATATGACGTGGCGTACGCAGTGATTTGACCAACCTGACAGCTAGATTGAACTAGTTTCAGTTTCACAAATTATTTTCTAATATTTTGAATTTTTGAAAGTTATTAAAAAAGTTCCCGGATTATTTTGGAAATATCTGAAATCGGTGTCAACCGACACTGATAATTGACCCAAGGATTTTTAATTCACAAACGGAGTAAAATTTCTAGAATCTACTTTTGTATTAATCTTTCAAATCTTATTTTCTACTTTTAAGTATTTTTGGAGATTTTTCTAAATTATTTCAAAATCGGGCCAAACAGGTGTCGCCCGGTATCACTAATCGTTTCAAGATTTTTAATTGGAAAACAGGAGTGAATTTTTACAATCTGATTTCATATTATGTCTTAGACTAATATTCTTTATTTTTTATAATTTTTGGGGACTGTTCGAAATTAGTCAATTTTAACCCAATTATTTAAATATATAAAATCCTATAACAAACCCTAATAATCTAGCTGACTGTAAAAATGTTCTCTACGTTTCTACATGATTCCAATTAACTGGCCTTTACATTTTCTTTACCTTTCTACACTCTTCCTATTAACCGACTCAATTCACATTAAAAACTCCATTTTCATTAAACCAATTAGAATTGCTCTCTCTCTCTCTCTCTCTCTCTCTCCCCTCTCTCTCTCTTCCTTTCACCTCACTTATGCCACCCCCTCCTCCTCCTCACCTCAACGCCACCAACCCCAGCACATCAACACCATCCACCCCAACACCTCAACGTCACCACCAACACCGCCTTAAAACCCCACCACCCACTCCCCCCATCGCACTTTCACTTCCTCTCTTGCATTATATCACCCCACACCATACCACCACATACTCCACCTACCTCCGGCCACCGCATCGCCACTGGAACCACCCCGCTAACCCTCCAGCCCAACACAGCCTCCTCCATTCTTCGCCCTCTCCGTCGTAACCACCACTCAACCATCCTCCCATTTCTCTCTCTTCCTCGTTTATCCGACCACCAGAGCATCACTGAAACTCCATCACTTTCCCCTACCGCGCGCGTGGCGTTTAACCACCGGGGCCACCTCCTGACGCGACCAAAAATCGAACTTCCCTTCTCTCCTCCTCCTTCATTTTATTCTACTGCTGATGTGTTGTATAGAAAGAGAAAAAGGAGAAGAAACCCATAACGGGTTTGGTTACAACCCGACCTGCAACTTGAAAACCGAAACCCACGACCCATGTGGATAAAAGAGGTAAATATCATTTAAGCTCTTCATCACTAATATTTGTACATATATAGCCCTGTAAAATTTCATTTAACCCCTGAATAATTTTTAGGTATTATAAACTAGACCCTGGGCCGTGTATCGTACTATATCTTGGTCATTTAACGTCTGAATCGCGCCTTCTTGTACCGTTGAGATCGAAACTGCAAGAACTACTCGTATAAGTCAAGTGTTTACCATTCGTGTTATTATTTTACTAAATAAATCATCTGTAGGATCATGTTAGCTGACTGATATATTCAAGTGCCGATATTACGATTAATCTTGATAAATAACCTGTGTCTTAGGGTTGGAGTAGTATATATGAGCATGGACTTGCTCTACTGGATTATCAGTGATAGTTATGGTATATTGTGCATGCTATTATGGAGATAGCTGGGATAAAAGCATGTATTTCTATTACTTACGCCTGTTACCTGCTACTTTGATACCCCTGTTATTTATTCTGATTACTGATTAGTCTCTAATTTTGCATAATTTGTATCAATCTTCACATTAATTTCATATTAAATTCTGCTAATAAAGCTTTACTTTCTTGATTCTAGGTCCATGGTGTGCAATGAAGAAGAAGACCCTAAATCACCATTTAATTGGTGATTAAAAGCCTATTAAAGATAACCATTGACGTAGAGAGTTGATTCTATAAAAATCAGGGCTGCAAAGAAGAAACCGGATACAGGGCCTGACAGGGGACAGACGGGACCTCGCGCGGCTCGAAGCGCCGCGCGCGCGGCCCCAGTATGGCCGCGGCCGCGGCCCTCCTCTGGCCCCCTTCTTCCCTGGTGGCTATAAATACCCCCCCGGTTTCAGAGCAAAGATATGCAGAGTTTTAGGAGTAGTTTCATTTCCATTTTGTAGTTTAGGGTAGTATAATGTAGTTTTTCTTCTTCTCCTCCCTTGTATTTTTCATTTCTTGTGGATCTTGTATCAGGGAGAGAGAGTGGTACATGTTGGAAGCAAGAGTGCTTATAATAGAAGGTGACAATCTATGAAATGTGCTCTCTTACTTTATCTTTGTTTTCTTCTCTCTAATCTCTTTTACATGTGTAGCTAGTCTTTTCTCTCATGGCAACTAACTACTAACCACCAACTTACTAACTTCTTTTATGATAATCCACGTGAATCTAATAGCCTCGTTTTGGCTTGCTCTTGCAAGAGCCATTGATGGCTCATGATGATGGATCTAACACTCTAACTTCCTAACCACTAACAAGCTAACATTACTTTACTTCATGCTTGCTCTTATCGGGTTTTGATAATTTAAGTGTAGCTTGCACTTGTTTGTTGAGTTGGTTGTGATGAGTTACATATGGGTCATGCTTTGAATCGCTCTTGAATCAAGGACTAGTGATGACCAATGATACATGTGAGGCAACTATCACTAAGAGGTTAGCGTGTTGGTAGAGTCATTAGTAGTTAGTAGCCGTGAGTTTTCTTTCTCTTTCACTTGTTTTAGAAATATATCCAAAATCACAAACATATTATTTTCTATGTTTCCCACTTCTTTGTGTTTCACCGTATACTTCTCTTTTCATTCTTTGTTTTTCTTTCTTTTCATTCTTTAAAACTTTGAAGAACTTTTAACATACACGTGAATCAACCGGTAAAGCTTCTATCGCCTCCCGTCCTTATAAATTCGACTCGTTTTAATTTCTATGTTATAACGGAAGTATCGAGGAAGCCAAAGCACACACACTTTAAATTTTGATTTCAAACATACACTTTTTGTGCGCGGTTTTTTCCCCGATCAATTACACGTTATATTTCCTATTATATGTTGTATAGATGATCCTGTTATTTATGCTAGCTATTTGCTCGATACATGTACACTCATCTACATGACTATACTACTTGGTGTATTATTGTTACCTGGTCCAGTTACATCATGTCACCACACGTCACTCTGAAATGAAATCACTTGGGGATGGGGAGACTGGATGATTGACTAGATCTTATGAGGTGGGTGTACTGGATCCATATTGTTGTCCTACTGTAGGGGATGGTAGTGCTACCTACCTATTGTACATAACTCCACGAGCTCCTATTTTTTGTTTCCTGTTCCCCTTTTAGCGGAGGGCCATGATCTCAACAGTCAGGGATCAGTTTAAGACGTGATCCCAGGTATGCGTGGTATACACCCACCTGATCAAACCTCCTCGATTGTTAAGTGTCATGGTACACATTTATACACTCATGGATAGTATAGTGAAGAGTTACTTCACAGATATTTTGATTTTCGTCATCTTATTGCATGTCCCGTTTCAGTCATGTGCATGTATATTTCATGGTAGTCTTTATTCTCCTTATGTTTTCTTTGTGCACTTGCTCAGTCGCATTTGAGACCCTGAATTTGCCTGCCCAGATATAGATTCTGTGGTTACACCCTCAGAGGAGGACACAGAGTACCTAGAAGGTTTGGCTGAGCAGTTGTAGGATAGTTCGTGACCTTGTCGTCTATTTTTGACTTTCAGTATGTTTCATAGTTGTACTATTTCTCTGTTCTTGTTATGTCATTGTACTGCATATTTTCATAAATATGCTGATGGGCTCATATGTACTATGTTTTTAGTATTGTATTGGGCTGTGCTATGTACTCTTGTTATATGTAATATAACATATCAATAGTGTTCTTACCTTATAATGAGAGTTGTACAGGTCTTCAGTAGGCTTAACGTGTATACGTAGGGATATCATACCCAATGATAACACGTCGTCGATCATGTTACGCACTGTATTTTGGGCAGTGGAGTGTGACATGATTTTAGTGGTATCAGAGCTACGTTTTTGAATTTGGCATTTGTTGGTTCGCGAAACACGAACTTAGCCATTTGAACCTAGTTCTTACCTGTAGACTTGAATAAGATGTTACATTGTTGATATGTAACAAAAGATATGACATGAACACACCAGTCTATCGTTAGAATTTAAACTATCTTGTCTTGGTTCTAATCTGGTACTGATTTACTAGATGGCTCAGCGTGTTACGGAGAACAGTCCCACTGATCCAGCAGAATTCATGAGGCTATTGTTGGAATCCCAGCAGCAGTAGAATGAGCGGGTTACTGTTGCACTGAAAAGATAACTGCTTTGGGAAGTCAGATCAGGCAGGGAAATGTGTCCGACTTTAGGAGACTTCATCCTCCAGTGTTCACAGGAGAAGAAAGCCATCTAGTTGCTGAGCAATGACTTGTAGACACAGAGAACTTGTTAATAGCAGCCCGAGTTTCAGAGGTCGATCGAGTAGATGTAGTAAAATTCAGTTGTCGGAGTGGCACGTACTTGGTGGCTTGCAGATGAGAGTCGCTTGCCGAGACCTGTCTCTTGGAAGACATTTTCAGAGGTATTTTTGGCTAAAATTCTTTCCTGACACGGGCAAAACAGAAATAGAGCAGAAAATTTATCAATCTGAGACGGCCGGAAAGAGAGTGGATGAGTATGCAGCTGAATTTTCTAGACTCAGCCGATTTGCCCCATATATGGTGTCTACCGAGGAGAATCGGTTAGGAGGTTTCAGCAGGGATTGCATCTGGAACTTCAAAGATATTTCATATCCTTCAAATATAAAATCTTTGCAGAAGTATTAACTGTTGCCGGGGAACAAGAGCAGCTCAGTGGATTAAAGAGGAGGGTACCTACTAGTAGCATAAAGCACCCGATTGGACAGATTTCTGGAGGACTCAGACCAAGCAAGTTGGTGCAACACCTCAAAAGCGACAGATGGCTACAGTGCCTCAGGTTAAGATGGTTGTGTGTAAATTTGTCATAAAGTGGGGCATAATATAAATGAGTGCAGATTGGCCCATAACTTGTGCCTGGTCTGTGGATCCCCTGAATATCGGGCTAGCCAGTGTCCTCACGGTTGGCAAGTTCCAAGGGATCTCACCTCAGCCTCAGGGGGTCAACAAAAGCAGACGATGTTTGGACAGTCAAGGCCTATAATTCCCTCTCAGCCTAAATAGCCTCTGTCGCCCCCAACAGCAGATATATCAGCAGGCCCAGAGGGGTCAGGGACAACCAGCTGGACCAGTTAGAGGGAAGGGCAAAGCATGTACTCTTACTATTGATCAAGCTGATGCCTAAAGAGAAGTTGTCACAGGTATTATTTTGATGCATTCTGTTCCTGCATATGCTTTATTTGATTCCGGTGCTACTCATTGCTTTATTTCATCCAAGTTCATTAGTTAGCATAGTATATCATGTGACACTGTACACTGGGGTTGGACTATTAGCACTGGGAATGGGGCTGTGTCGTGTAACAAGGTGTGTCCAGAATGTCCCGTCGTTATTTGTGACAGGGAATTTATCACAAATTTTCTACTGATTGATAATTGTGACTTTGATATTATATTGGATATGGACTGGCTTAGTCGGGTGCATGCAGTCATAGATTGTTAGAGAAAGAGTGTAGTGTTTTGATTCCTAATCTATCAGAATTTGAATTTTCTGGTAAAGGCAAAATTTTCAATCAGGTTGCATACCCGGATGTAGTGTGTACGGAAACCCCTGGCAACATTAGATGTGGGTCAGATTGAAACCCTTGTAGTAGTGAGGGAATTCTTGGATGTGTTTTCTGAAGAATTGCCTGGATTGCCTCCAAATAGAGAAGTTGATTTCACGATTGATTTGCTTCCTTACTGGCCCCAAACTCCAAGGCACTGTATCGGATGGCACTAATAGAGTTGCAGAGGTAGCAAATCCAAGATCTTCTGACTAAAAGTTTTATTAGACCAGTACTTCACCATGGGGAGCTCCAGTATTACTGGCAAAGAAGAAGGATGGGACACAAAGATTATGTATTGACTACAGAGAGCTAAACAAGGTGACTATCAAGAATAAGTATCCCTTGCCCAGAGCCATGATTTATTCGATTAACTTTATGGTGCAACAATATTTTTCTGACTAGATCTTCGTTATGGTTACCATCAATTGAAGGTAAAAGCATCAGATATTCAAAGACTGCTTTTCGCACGAGATATGGATATTATGAGTTCCTGATAATGCCTTTTGGACTCACCAATGCCCTAACAGTCTTTATGGATTTGATGAATAGAGTGTTCTCTCCTTATTTGGATAAATTTGTCATAGTTTTCATTGATGATATCATTATTTATTTCAAAACTCGGGGAGAACATGCAACACATTTGAGGACCATGCTGCAGATGTTGAGAGAGAAACGATTATATGGGAAGTTGAGTAAATGTGCCTTTGGCTGGAAAGTGTTGACTGTTACCCAGAGGCCTTCCACTCTAGTTTTGATGATGATTAACTCATGTAGTTATGTTTACTAATAATCTTGTGATGTTTAGTTTCAGATATTTAACCAAGATATTAGTAGGTGATTAGCTTCAACAAAGGAGTTTTGGAGCTTCTCACATAGTGATTCAAGAGCCCGAGCGACAAAGTCATATCTAGCACTCGTCGGAGTCAAGCTTGGTGAATCACGGTTTGGATCGAGTAGACTTGGAGACGGCGCTCTATAAGAAGACTTCGGTACATAGTTTAGATTATGTTTTTAGATCCATTTGTAAAGACTAGATAGTGTGATATGCCCAAGTTCACACACACACACTTGTTTAAGTTTTCATGTTTATTGGTTTTCGGTTTTTGGTTTAATCGATCTTGGTTTTCATGAATAGATAGTATCAAAATAAGTTTACATGGTTTAATGTATATTAGATTTGTTCTATATACATGTATGCTTCATATCTTAGACAAACTTATTTTGATATGTCTATTCATGTGTTTGGAGTTTTGTGTTTTAAAACATATTTTCGAATTTAATATCAAAAACATTGATATATATATCATTATATGTATATTGGAGTATATCCATATACTACATGCCTTAAGTGTTTTAAATATCATGTTTTTGTATTTGGATGAGTTTTGAAAAAATCGGATTTCCATTTGAAAAATTCAAGTTTTAGAAAATACAGTTTTTGGTTTTTGACAAAATTTGTAAGTCACAAAAATGGATCAAATAGTTGAAATATGTGTTGAAAATTTTCACACATGTTTGTATATCAAAGATAATATAAGAACTGATTTTTGTGGATTTTTAGAGATTTTATGGGGATTTAATAGAAATATAAAAACCCAAGTTTTAAGTCCTGAAAAACCCTGTTCTGGCTTCTGCCGGTCGACCGGACCGGTCGATCGAGTTAGGAGTCGGTCGACCGGTCGGTCGACCGACATGCACAGAATGTGCACGCCAGTTTGGCTGGAGGGCCGGTCGACCGCAGAGAGCTTCTGCTCTCTGGAAAGCCTCGATCGACCAGACCGGTCGACCGACAGAGAGCTCTGTTCTCTGTTCCAGGCCACGATCGACTGGACCGGTCGACTGGAAGGCTCCAACGGTCAAATTTTTGACCGTTGGCGGTCGACCGTCAGCCGCCAGGGCTGAAAAACAGCCCCAACGGCTAGTTTTTCATGGGGCTTATAAATACCCCATTTGTAGGGGGTTTTGGTTAAGAATTTTTAGAGCAAAAATTTACATCTTCCAGCAAGTTTTCAAAGAGTTTTTAGTGCTTAAAGATTTGATCTTTATCTTATTTTTAAAAGGATTGGAAAATCATTTGAAAAGAAAATTCTTTGGGAATTGGTTTGATCTTCACTTTCAATTCTATCTAGAGTTTTTTTCCTAGAGTTTTTCTTTGAGTTTTTTATTTCCAAACTCTTTTTTTTCACACTTGAGCTATATCATTCTATCCTCTCTATAGGATCTTTTATTTTTGTGGAAAAGAATTGGTTTATGGTCTTTTGATCACTAAGTTGTAAACCCTCCTACTTTGTGTTATCCCTCTTGTGTAGAGGTTGATTTGTGGAGTGGTGGCTTTGTGCCCTATCCCTCTAGTGAGAGGTTGATTGGTTATATTTGGCTAAGTGCCTACCCCTCTTGTGTGAGGTGGTGTTTGTTGTGGCTCTGTGCCTAGCCTCTAGTGAGAGGTTTTTTTGTTGAGAGAGGAGTTGTGTACTCCATATTGTATTTATCCCAAACCTCTCAGTGGAGGTTCCCTGTGTGGGAGTCCTGTGTGGACAAGTGAATTGAAAATCTTTCTGTGTGAAGGCGGGGACGTAGAGCTGTGTGCTCGAACCTCGAAACAAATCTCGGTGTTTGCGTTTGATCCATTGACTCTAACACACTCTCTCTTTACTATTGTACCTTGCATCATTCATATTGTCATATATCCATTATATGCTTGGTTTGTTTGTGTGTGCCTCACTTGTGCTTAACCAGGAGCTTCATATAGCACCTCAACTCTTATTCAGAGGAATCAAGAGGCGTTAGTCTAGAGCCCTTCACTGGGAATTCAGCTACACTCGTTGGTTGCATTAAGTGTTGTTGCAATTAAGTTTTAATTTTCGCATTTAGTTCAATAGATTAGCAGTACACCTATTCACCCCCCCTCTAGGTGTACTTTCATTGACTTTCTTGACATATTATTTCAGGTCAAGGAATAGGAGTGGACCCAAAGAAAATGAAAGCAGTAGAGAAGTTGCCGACTCCTAAATCGTAACAGAGGTGAGACAATTCTTGGGCTTAGCTGGATATTATAGAAAGTTTGTGATAGAGTTTTCAAATTGCAAACCCTTGACACATTTGACCAAGAAAGGGAGAATTTTAATTGGACAGAAGATTATAAGGCAGCTTTTTCAGAACTAAAGCACAGGTTGACAGCCGCATCGATTCTTGCTATTCCGAATCAGTTGGGTGGTTTTGTTATACATAGTGATGCATTAGGATAGGGGCTTGGTTGTGCGCTTATGCAACATGATAGAGTGGTGGCCTATGCCTCAAGATAACTCAAGTCACATGAGCAGAACTACCCAACTCATGACTTAGAATTGGCGGCTGTTATATTCGCCCTGAAGATTTGGCGACATTATTTACTGGGGACTCGAGTGGAGATTTTCACGGACCATAAGAGTATGAAATATATTTTCACTCAGAAAGAGTAAATATGAGACAGAGGAGATGGTTGGAACTCATGACAGAATATGATTTGAGTCTTCAATACCACCCAGGACGAGTGAATGTGGCGCCAGATGCACTAAGTAGGAGACGACTTCTACAATCCTTACTGAACAGAAGAAGTTGATTGAGAAAATGAGAAGATTAACCCTGGAAGTTGTTATACCAGGAGCAGTAGCTCATTGTATGGCACTACAACTCCAGTCATCCTTAATAGACAAGATAAAGAAGCTCAGGCAGGTGACAAGCAACTCTAAAAATTCAGGGATCAGGTGGAAGCTGGATTGAGAACTGATTTACTTCTTCATGGAGATGGCTCTTTGAGATATGGTGCACGGTTATGTGTGCCTAAGGAAGATGTTAGACGAGTTATTGACAGAAGCTGATAACTCTCCTTATAATGTTTATCCTGATGGAACAAAGATGTATCGGGATCTTAAGCAACATTTTTGGTGACATGGGATGAAAAGACAAAGCTAGATTTATATCTAAATGCCTAATCTGCCAACAAATAAAAGCAGAACATCAGAGGGCCGCTGGTTTATTGCAATCACTTCCTATTCCTGAATGGAAGTGGGAACATATTACTATGGATTTTGTGACTGCACTGCCAAGAAGTTTAAAGGTCACAATGCTATATGGGTTATAGTTGATAGACTGACCAAGGCGCTCACTTTATCCCTTTTAGAGTGGGGCGGTCCACTGAGATTTTGGTAGAATGATATATGTAGGAGATAGTGAGATTGCATGGAGTACCAATGAGCATTATGTCAAATCGAGACACAAGATTTTTGTCCCATTTCTGGCAGAGTCTGCAGACTAGTCTGGGAAGCAAATTGAAATTCAGCACCGCTTACCACCCCCCTACTGATGGGCAATCTGAAGGGTTATACAAATTATGAAAGACATGCTACGAGCCTGTGTTATGGATTTCAAGGGTCCTGGGAAGATCACCTACATTTAGTTGAATTTCTATAATAACAGTTACGAGGCTAGTATTCAGATGTCACCATTTGATGCTCTGTATAGACGGAAATGTAGATCACCCGTGTGTTGGGACGACATTGGCGAACGAAAACTACTTAGGCCAGAGTTGATAACTCAGACTGTGGATAAAGTAATTCAGATCAGAAAGCATCTCCAAGCTGCACATGACCGTCAGCGGAGCTGGGCAGATTCTAAAAGGAGACCCTTGGAGTTTTGATCGGGGATCATGTATTTCTTAAAATATCACCTACTCGAGGAGTTATCAGATTTGGAAGTAAAGGGGAGCTGAGTCTAAGATATATTGGGCCATTTGAAGTCATAGAGTGATTGGTGCAGTTGCTTATAAGCTGGCATTATCTCCATCACTGGAAGGAGTACATGATGTGTTTCATGTGCCTCAACTTCGAAAATATGTGCCAGATGAGAAGCACATCCTTGATTACTCTGAACTGATGCTGAAACCGGATTTGACTTATGATGTTCAACCGGCGGCAATACTTGATCGTAGAGAGAAGGTCATTAAGAACAAGGTGATCTCTTTAGTTCGAGTAGCTTGGAATCCTAATTCCCCGGGAGATTCCACCTGGAAGTTAGAGGAAAAGTTTAAGAGAAGTACCCTTACCTGTTCTCTGACTCTCAGGTATCACATTATAAAGATCTTATGTATTATAACCTGTTGCATTCTAAGTTTATATTTAAATTTCAAGGAGGTAATTTTTGTTATTAGGTGGGTAGAAGTGTAACATTCAGCCGTAGTTATACGTGCCACCGTATTAATATGCGATGTGGCGTACGCAGTGATTTGACCAACCTGATAGCCAGATTGAACTAGTTTCAGTTTCACAAATTATTTTCTAATATTTTGGATTTTATGAAAGTTACTGCAATTTTTTTCGGATTAATTTGGAAAATATCTGAAATCGGTGTCAACCAACAATAATAATTGACCAAAGTATTTTTAATTCACAAATGGTAAATTTTCTAGAATTTACTTCTGGATTAGTCTTTCAAATCTTATTTTCTATTTTCAAGTATTTTTAGAGAATTTTCTGAATTATTCTAAAATCGGGCCAAACAGGTGTCGCCCGGTATCACTAATCCTTTCAAGATTTTTAATTGACAAACCGGTTTGAATTTTTACAATCCGATTTCACATTATGTCTTAGACTAATATTGTTTATTAAACAAGTGTCGCCCAGTATCACTATTCATTTTATTCTGCTGTTGTTGTGCTGTATAGAAGGAGAAAAAGGAGAAAAAAACCCATAACGGGTTTGGTTACAACCCGACCCGCAACTTGAAAATCAAAACCCACAACCCATGTGATAAAAAGAGGTAAATATCAATTAAGCCCTTCAACACTAATATCTGTACATATATAACCCTGTTAAATTTCATTTAACCCCTGAATAATTTTCAGGTATTATAAACTAGACCCTGGGTCGTGTATCGTACTATATCTTGGTCATTTGACGTCTGAATCGTGCGTTCTAGGTACCGTTGGGATTGAAACTGCAAGAAGTACTCATATAAGGCAAGTGTTTACCATTCGTGTTATTATTTCACCAAATAAATCATTTGTAGAAATCATGTTAGCTGACTGGTATATTCAAGTACCGATATTATGATTAGTCTTGATAAATGGCATGTGTCTTAGGGTTGGAGTAGTATATCTGAGCATGGACTTGCTCTGCTAGGTTATCAGTGATAGTTATGATATATGGTGCATGTTATTATGGAGTTAGCTAGGATAAAAGCATGTATTTCTATTACTTTGATACTCCTGTTACCTGGTACTTTGATACTCTTGTTATTTATTCCGATTACACGTTATATTTTCGATTACACGTTGTATAGATGATCATGTTGTTTATGTCAGCTATTTGCTCGATACATGTACACTCATCTACATGGCTATATTACTTGGTGTATTATTGTTACCTGGTCCAGTTACATCATGTCACCACATGTCACTCTGAAATAAAATCACTTGGGATGGGAAGACTGGATGATTGACTAGATCTTATCAGGTGGGTGTACTGGATCCATATTGTTAGTCCCACTGCAGGGGATGGTAGTGCTACCTACCTATTGTACATAACTACATGAGCTTCTGTTTTCGTTTCCTGCTCCCCTCTTAGCGGAGGGCCCTGTTCTCAACAGCCAGGGGTCTATTTAAGGTCGTGATCCCAGGTATGCACGGGATACACCCACTTGATCAGAGCTCCTCGATTGTTAAGCCTCATGGTACACATTTATACACTCATGGACGGTATAGTGAAGAGTTACTTCACAAATATTTTGATTATCGTCATCTTATTGCATGTCCTGTTTCAGCCGTGTGCATGTATATTTCATGGTAGTCTTTATTCTTCTTATCTTTTCTCTGTACACTTGCTTGGTCGCATCTGAGCCCTGGGTTTGCCTGCCCAGATATAGATTCTATGGATACACCCTCAAAGGAGGACGCAGAGTACCTAGACGGTTTGGCTGAGCAGCTGTAGGACAGTTTGTGACCTTATCGTCTCTTTTTGACTTTCAGTATGTTTCATAGTTGTATTATTTCTCTGTTCCTGTTATGTCTTTGTACTATATATTTTCATAAATATGTTGATGGACTCATATGTACTATATTTTTGGTACTGTATTAGACTATGTTATGTACTCTTGTTATATGTAATATAACATATCAATAGTGTTCTTACCTTATAATGAGACTTGTACAGGTCTACAGTAGGCTTAACGTGTATACGTAGGGACATCATATCCAACGAGTACATATCGCCGATCATGTCACGTACTGTTTTTGGGCAGTGGGGCGTGACATATCCTGTTGGTCGTCTGACTCTCCATATGCTGAGAGTTTGTAGGCTTCTCCATTGAAGTCTCATCAAATATGACATCACCGCTCAAGATAAATTTTCTATCCTTTGGATCCCAAATTTTGTGGTAGTTTACTCCTTTCTTGAATCCTACGAACACACATTATCTCACCCTTTGGTCCAACTTATCTTTCTTGATATGATAGTAGGCCGGACACCCAAATATTCGTAGCGAATCATAATCCTGAGTAAATTTTCCTGACCAAACCTCTAGAGGAGTTTATCTCCTATTGCAGACAAAGACAACCTATTAACGAGATGGTAAGCATACGCCAATGCCTCAGCTCAAAAAGATTTTGATATGCCGACATTAGATAATATGCAAGGACCTTCTCTAGTAAGGTCCTATTCATCCTTTCAGCCACTCCATTTTATTGCGGTGTTTCTCTTACTGTAAAGTGCATTTTTATATACCTCACGTGACATAGTGTAGGAAAGGATCGCTTGTGTACTCTCCTCTGTTGTATGAACGGAGTACCTTGATCTTCCAGTTTTCTTCTCCATGTTCTTCTTCCACTCCACAAACAACTCAGGACTTTCCCTTTGTGCTTCATAGTATATACCCAATATCGCCAAGAGTAATCATTTATAAAAGACATAAAGAATGGTTACCTCCAGTAGATGCCATCTTGGTAGGTCCCCATACATCTGTGTGAATATAATCCAGAATGCCCACAGTGCAATGAGTTGCGGTGCCAAATCTCACCTTGGTCTTCTTTCCGATGACGCAATGTTCACAAAATTTTAATTTGCAGGTACTGGTACCTTTCAATAAACCTTACTTTGTAAGAGTTTGCAAAGACTTTTCTCTTATATGTCCGAGCCTCATATGTTAGAGCCGGTGCAATCATTATCTGAATTTGTAGAAGTCGCCATTTTCCCTGTAGCTGTGCTACCTTTCAAATAGTAAAGGTTATTGCTTCGGACGCCTTTCAAACAACCATCGAGCTTTTAACCATCTTGAAAACTCCATCTCTAATATATACTTCAAGACCCAATGTTTTCATGGCGCCAACAGAGATAAGATTTCTTTTCAGTTAAGGTACATACCTCACATCCTTCAATCTCGCACCATCCCATCAAACATCTTGACCAAGACAGCACCTATCACTTCCATATGACATGAACGATCATCACCCATGATAATGGAACATCAATCTAGTTTCTCAAAAGTAGAAAACTAATCCCTATTGGGACACACCTAATAAGCAGCTCCTATATCGATCATCTACTCAGAATCACCTCTGTAATACCCTGCTCCCCAGTGTACGTATTATTGTATCGGTGCGCGATACGACGTACAAAAATTGATTTGACCTCTGTAGTAGTCTGATTGAGCTGATTTCAGTTTCAAAAATTATTTCCTAATATTGTAGATTTTTCAGGATTTTCTGGAATTTTTCTGGATTATTTTGGAAAATCTCCGTTGTCGGTGTCGACCGATACCGATAACCAGCCTTCTGATTTTTATCTCACAAACGGAGTAGAATTTTGAGAATCCGCCTTCACCTGGTGTCTGAGAATCGTCTTATCGACGTTTGGGTATTTTTGGGGATTTTTCAGAATTTATCAAAAATCGGGCCAAACGGTGTCGCCTGTATCGGCGACAACTTCTGGGATTTTTAATTTGCAAACCGGATCGAGTTTCTGCAAACCGTCTTCATATCACGTCTCAGGATATTTTTCTCTATTTTCTGTAATTTTTGGGCATCGTTCGGAACTAGTCAATTTTTGACCTATTAAAATAATATTAAATTACTTTTTTTTAACAATTCTTTTCCTTTCTTTTCTTTTCTCTTCTCTTCTTCTCTTCTCTGACTTCGTCCAGAGAATTCCCACCGCCTCACTGTGCCCAACCGCCCATTCTCTCTCCTCCATTTAAATCTCCCCCTCTCTCTCATCTATTTCAAAATCTCTCTCTCTCCTAAAACACACCCCTCTCTCTCTCTAAACAAAATCTCTATCTCTCTCTCTCCCCATAGTTCCCTCTCTCTCTCTCTCTCTGTATGCAGAACACCAGCGGGGTGGCCGGCGGCACGCCGGAGCCCTGCTTGGCCGGGCGGCGCCGGAGACCGGCCAGGTTGGGCCGGCGGCGCGGGTGGCCGGCCAGGCCGGCGGCGTTGGTGAAGGGGGGGCACCAGCCCCACCCCTTTCTCTCACAGGAGAACTCCGGCGCCGGAGCGGTGCCGGCGTCGGCGGGACAGCCCGCCGGCGGGACTGCCGCGCCGGCCGAACATGGGCGGCAGCAGCAGCCTTGCGGCTGCTGCTGCTGGGTGCTTCTTTGGGAAAGAAAACCCAAGTGGGTTTGGGTACGGGTTCAAACCCAAACCCGACCCGTTTATACCCGGACCCGACCCGTTAAGGTATAATTTCATTTTAGCCCCTGCAATATTTTAAATTACTTTTAGGCCCCTGTAAATTTACAAATAGCCCCCTGAATAATTTCTGTTATTACGTAACTAACCTTTTCTCTCGGTTTTGGGTCTTCGAGCGATATCGGGAGCATCCGGACTCCGATTGGGACGATTCTGGATCAGTTGCGATCGTGGAAACGAGAGCTACAATCCTGTAGCCAGTTTGTGAGTGTTTTCTTTTTATAAATTATATTTTATCATGATTAATATCTTGATTGGTTGCCTAATTAAGAATAAAATATGATTATCGGTAAATCATGATAATTATTGTAATCCCTGCAATTAAGGCATAATAAAACCTGATAACTAGTTAGTTAATGAGATGAGGTAATCATAGTAACAAGACATACAGACATAGACAACGCGGACACAGTCATCATACCTGCACAGGCACTGATACTTGAGCCACTATTTCACCATCTGCTTGGACACGATTATCACATGTATTGTATCACAGTTACGTTACATTTATATTGATCCACCGATACGCTATAACACCACACTGTTACTAGGCATGCATGCTAGACACTGTTCCTACATATATTAGTACTACGCAGATTTATGGCTACACAGATACTGTAGTTCACTGTACATGATATTAGACACTGCCCATAGGTATTACTTGTACATATTGCACAGTTACGATGACACGTCTCTCGTTCGTATTCATGTACACCACTTCACGAAATACCGTATGTAATGTATTGTTATCCTCGTTACATGGATTCTCGGCATATCACTGCACGGGCTACTGCATTTCATATTAGCATGATCATCATACACATTCATATCATACTTATATATTACAGTTGCACATACCTGTGTTGTTTCTATCTTCTTATTATATGGATCACCATGATTATTACATGTATTATTGTTCCATGTGCCCGTATTCATGATATATAATTGGTTCTTGTTACTGATATGGATTTCCCGATACTGGACATGAGAGCTGTTGATATGCGATATGTGGAATCCCACATCTATTGTTCTTGTTACATTGTTCTCGTGATATTGTTCATGTTATATTGTTCCCGTTTCTCGTTATATTGTTCTATGCTATCAACAGAGCTCAGGTCCAGTTATCATGTTACCCGTATCATGTACTGTATTGGTTCTCATTACATTGTATACATGACATATCAGATCATAAAGCTTACTGGGGTATGGGGGAGACTTGACGGTTGATTAGATCTTATCGGGTGATGTACTGGATCCATATTGTTTTCCCACTGCAGGGACGGTAGGAGGGCTGCCTACCAATTGCTCCATGAGCTCTTGTTACTTGATTCATGCTCCCCTCTTAGCGGAGGGCCCTGGTCCTGGCAGCCAGGGGCTTGTTTAAGGCCGTGATCCCGGGTATGCACGGGATACATTCACCCGATAAGAACTCCTCGACCATGGGTTTCCAAGTAACATAATAAAACAGTATACACAATAGTGACATCGGGAACACTTGTTATTTGGTTACTCTCTCGTTTGGATAATGGTACCCGTAGGCCATGTCCGGATGGGTTCGACTGGAGTGCGGGCTCCAGTATGGACTGCCAGTGGTATGGGACACTGGAAGAGAGTAATTAAATAACAGATGGTACTGATTGCTACTATGGTATAAATAACTTGACTTGCCTGATATATATATTTACTACTTGTTACTGTTCTTTTCCTGATACATGCTTACTACTTGTTACTGTTCCTTGCCTGAAACATGTTTAGTTGTACTTGTTATTGTGCCTGATCATTTATCCAATATCATGTTACATGTTTATTTGTTACTTTACCCGATACATGTTACACTTTCTGTAGTAGCATACTATTCATGCATATGTGCATATATTCTATTTTCTGTATACCTTGCATACATCATTACTGTCTATGCACCACACCGTATACTGGTTAGGTAGCATATGCACATCTGCATGTTCACTACTATCACATCACCACTAGCATGTACACTCGTCACTACTAGATCACATTATATATTATATAAACTGGATACGATTAGAGACATGACCCGATGATTACATATTTTTATTTGTCTACTGCTTATTATTGTTACCACATCATATCTTATATCTTATTATCGTGCTTGTATTATTATAGTATATTCCTGCCTTCTTCATTTTACCACTCACTAGGTCGCTTTCTGACGACCCTGGGTTTGCATGCCCAGATTGGAGATCCGAGTTACCATAGCTTCAGAGAGTGCCTTGGAGTCACATGGGAGATTCCGCATCAGGACTATTCATAGGTATTTTAGTGTTTTATTTCTGTTCTCTTATTTATCCTTGTTTTCATATCTGTTATGATCGCTGACCTCTTTCTGCAGGTATTCTTGTACTGCTTTCATGCTGGACCTCATATCTATATGGAGGTATTGTACTGTACTGAGGCTTAACGTACGCGTGAGGTTGTTTCACCTTGCGTATGTACGTCGCCATAACGTCTCCGCATCCTTGAGATCGGGGCGTTACAACCTCAGTAACCTATGGTAAGAGTAGTGACTGAGAATGAAAATACCAATGAGTCTGAGTCTGATCCACCTGCTTGTGAAGTACCAGCTTGTGTACTGATCACCTGTGCGAGATTTACCCCGGTCTTTGTCTCCTTCTATCTCTGATCTTTGGACAATCAACCTTCCAGCGCCCTAACTTTTTGCAAAAGCACACTGGTTCTTCTTCAAATCTCTGAACCCTAGTCTGGACTTTGATCTCCTGCGAACGCCTTTGCCCTTCTGATTGGAACCTCTGCTTCTTACTACTAAAATCTCTTCTGATATACCACTGGAAGAAGATTGTTTATGTACGTTGTCTAAAAAAATGCTGAAGGCAAGTCATCAGATGAAAGAGTCTATGCTCCAAAAGGCGAGGCTAATCAAAGTCACTTATGCAGTACCAAGACGCATAGCTCGAAGGCCGCTCCCCAGCAACCCTCCAATGCCAAGACGTAGGGTTCGACGCTCGCGTCTTAGCATTATTTCAATGTCAAGACGTAGAACTTGAAGCCCGCGTCTCAAATGCAAAGTTCGAGGCACGCGTTCAATATCACATTAATGAGGAAATACAGAGTTAGAGGCTCACGTTCAACACCACCTCGACGCCCAAAATGCGGAGCTCAAGACCCACGCCCAATGTTACCTCAACGGCTAAACGCAGAGCTCAAGCACGCGTTTTAACTAAAAAGAAGCACTGCGTCTCAGTTATAACTACCCCCATTACTGGGTCAAATACTGCCCACGTAATAAGGGGAGTTAACCCCCACAATGGAGGGTTTGTAGGGAACAATTTTACCCCTAGAACCCTTATAAATAGCTCAGTTTGCTATTGAAAAAGGGTCAGGGATTTTGAGCTGTGGAAGATTAGCTTTATAAAGAGTTTAACTCTTCTACCAACTTGCTGAGTTCAAGTTTTTGCCTAAGTCTCTTTGAGATTTCATTGGATAGGAGTTGTGTTACTCCATCCATAATCCAAGGGGAAAAGTTCTGAAGAAGTATTGACGTTCACCCGGTCAACAAAAAATAAGATTCACTTTCTACCGCTACGCAAAGAACCCAGCCTTAAATAAAGAGGGAATCTGAGCTTGAGTGTCTTCTCTCTCTTGTAGTTGGAATTTGAGTTGTTGTAACTTTTTATTGATTTAAGGAAAGTTTTGCAATATACTTTCATTTTTTTCTTCCCATACAGTTTATCCTTCTTCCTCACTTCATAATTTACAAGGGCAGCTGACACATCATTATAGTTAAGTGATTGTCTCCCATTAATCAAGGTGAGGATGAAAGTCTCATACTCTTCATCAGGAAGATAATTCAAAGAATTAATGTCTTATTCTCTTCTTTAATTTCACATCCATATTAATCAAATCTGTAAGAAGCTTCGTATAGTCATTCATGTGCTCAGCAATAGAGAGACTCTTCTTCAACTGGAAGCGATAAAGCCTCCTCTTTAGAAGTAGTCGAGACTTAATACTCTTTGTCAGATATTTCTTCTCGAGAATCTCTCACATCTTCATTGCAGACGTCTCATATAACACATGTACTTGATGTCTGTGTCAAACAAGATCTTATAAGGTCACACACTGTCCTCTTCATCTCATCCCAATCCTTTTCAGAAGTCTCCTCCGATTTTTCTTTCAATCGTAGAGTGTTTTCAAGATTTGATGTCGTCAATGCATCCATCACCTTACACCTCTATGTCTCAAAATTATTCGTACCATCAAACTTTACCACATCGATCTTCATCGGACGTGGGTTCAAAGATTTCACCGTGGATTACCTTTCTTTGACCATCTTCTCAATAGATTTCTCAACACAATGCGAAAAACAATTAGTGAAAACAAATTCAAATAGGAAAAAGAAGATCTTTATCTCCGAACGAAACTATAAATAGTCTCCAAGTTGATTTGCTCCACCTGAATGAAAAACTCCCCGTCGATCCTGGAAAGCTCTGATACCACTTGTTGGGAATACACGTAACAGAGAAGAGGGCCAATAGAAAATAGTCACCAATGACACGAAAAATTTAATAACGAAAAAAGGAGAGAACATAAGATTTTATGAGATTCAGCAATTTGCCTACGTCCTTGGAGTAAGGGGGGATAGAGTTCTTATTGAATCAATAATTTACATGTTACAAATATTTGGGACACTACCCCTCCTTATATAACCAAGAAACCATGAAGAAAAAAATCAAAAACACCTAATTCGGATTAGAAACGAATTCATAATCAGACTTAAAAACTGGGCTGCTGCAACTGTATTAGTAGATTAGGAAATAACCTAGTGGACTAATAACCCCTATTAGTCGATTAGGTTCTTAGACGAATAGTCTGTAGTGAAATAGATTTTCCAACTCTATATTTGTATCATTAGTCAACCAGGCAATTGCCCTAGTCGACTAGGTCCAGTTCCTCATGTGCAATCCATCATTAATACGACTGATACGCTCTCATATTTGACACAATTGATTGCATCGATCTTTGGCTAACTTTCAACAGAGTTTAAAAAACTCCATCAACAAGATTTTATCCTCTCTCCCCACAGTATTTAGATACTTGAATGTATGTATGACCTATATTTAGTTAATAAGTGAGCTTTTTTACCCTTTTATGGCTTTATTCATATATATGTTTGTATTTTATATTTTAGTAGTGTATACTTATATATACCATACAAGTTCAGTATCTATGCATGTTGTTGGTTTCATATATTGTTTAAAACATATTAAGAAAACCAAAAAAGAAGCAAGAAATAATTTAATGAAACCCCCCCGGAAAACTTGTTGTCAAATTTGATTAAAAAAGAAATTAAACAACTGCAAGAAAATTTCCACAGGAAATATGACAGTTCCGTCTGTACTGTTTATGGGTGCCTCGCCTGGAAAATATGGCTTTAACTTTGTTGACAACGCCTTATGTAGGGCCTATTTGTTTCGCCGTAAAACCTCGCAAGTCGTAAGTCGTAAAATTTCTTTTCCATTTTTCGCTGTTTGTTTCGCTGAAAAACAAGTTGTAAAATGCAACTCTTATTTTCTCACTTGCAGTTGCTACAGTTAAATTTGTGATCATGTAAATATCACTTTTACACTCACATTTTCTCACTTGCAATTGCTACAGTTAACTTTGTGGTCATGTAAATCCCACTTGTAATTCACTTGCAGTCAAAAGCAGTTACTTGATAATCAATATATAATTTAATATTAATAAATATTTAATATTTTTAATAGTGTTCAATTTTTTACTTAATTATTTTATATTTTAATCTTTAGTTTTTATTATTTTTAATATTATTTTAATATTTAATATTTTACTAATTTAATTTAATATTTTTATGTAATATTGTTATTTAACACTTTATTATTTTATTAATACTTATACCAATTTTTTATTATTTTATTTAGAGTTAATATTTTATCAACATAACAATATTATAATTTAATATAAAATTACTATATATTTAATTATATATTTTTAATATAAATAATTACTTTATTAATATTAAAATATACTTTATTATTATATTAATAATTTATTATGTTAATGTTGTAATAATAATTCATTATAATAATATTATAATAATAATTTATTATTAAATTATAATTATATTTTACTTTGTTAATTTTATATTTTTATAATATTAAAATAATATTATATTAATTTTTAAGTATTTTTTAATATTATAATATTATAACTATATTTTATTATTTTTCTTAAGATTTTTAATATTTATGTTTTATTAGTATTCTTAAAATTTATTAATGTTCTTTAGCTTTCCTTAAATTTTATATTATTTATTTAGTTAATATTTTAGTAATATTTTACTAATTATACTAATATTTTATTAATATTATTGTTATAAATAAAATATTAAGATTATTAATATTTTATCTCAAATTTATTTATACAATTTAATTTGCAATAGTAGATTTAATTTAATAGTATTTATAATATTTAAATTAGTGCTACAGTTAATTTTGTGGTCAACTTTTTTACTTACACTTTTACGCTACCAACCAAACACCGTAAAACACAATATATTTTTCCATTTACACTTTCACTTTACCAACCAAACAGCGTAAAACACAATATACTTTCTCATTTACACTTTCACTTTATCAACCAAACACCGTAAAACACAATATATTTTTCCTGCTACAGTTCACATTTTCCATTCTCGTTTTATGACTGACGACTTGCGACGTTTTGCAGCGAAACTAGTGTCATAAATGAACATCTCCGACGGAAATTCATTACATATTGGAAATTTCCGTCGGGTGATGTTTTCCATTGCCGAGTATATCTTCAATAACATAATCGATAAAGTTATTAGCATCTGAATTTACTTCGGGGATGACCTGTACCCCTGTGGTACATCTAAAATAAACTAAAAATTGACATATCCTTTGTCTATCCTTTCATTTATGGTTGAGTGAAATATAGTTCAATTTTTTTTTCCTAGTTTTCTCAATGTCTTCATTTCAAAAATGTTGTTGTCATAATTAAAGACACAAGATGAGAAACATGTATATGACCTGCATTGGGAGCCATATCACTCTCAATTTAACGTTTCACACCGTACAATTCAGAATTTTCAAGCTAAGAGTTGCCAACTGGTAGCCACCGTGTATTAAAAAGGATTGAATTGGACTGAGGTCCTAACCTCAGATTTGGGCCACAATCAGATCACTTGATTTGATTGTAATTCTCTGCAATTGAAATCTACAAGGCTTAGGCACCCACTTTTATGACTTTGCTTACCATGAAACATACTCTTCTAAAAGATATGAAACACGCATGTGACGACATTGGGAGCCATCATTCTCAAATTCACATGCAATATCATAAAACAAAGAATTTTCAAATACGAGTTACTGCAGATTTTTTTTCCTTTTTTTTTGAAGTATAAGTTGTAATCCTAGTGCAAGAGGGATTAGAGCCTCAGATCTCTTGCTCACTGAGAAAATTTTATTATAATAAATGGTGAGATCAAGTTGTGGGAGGCCCCACATTCAAAACTAGGCCACCCTTTTTGCTTAACAAAGAGAAGAGAAGGTTATGAACAAATAACTCACATTTTTTATTATAATTCTCTTCAAATTGAAGCTTAATCTTCCATAGTGACACATCCACTTAAATCACTCTAACCCCACATGAAATATTCCATTATTTATATGACTTTAAGTTTTCTTTTGTCATCAGCCTTGTATTCACTGCTTACGGGAAAAATCCTCTTTCGTGGTGTTGATGATATGTCTTGAATTTGTGACTTTTTTTTTCACGTGCCCACAACTCTTATCATTAAATATTCAGTTTTAAGTTTTCTCCTTCCTCCTAAAACAGTTCTAGGCTCCTAGCCAAGAGAGAAAAAGAGGAAATATTTAAAGAAAGCAGTAAAGCATGGAAACTTACGTTTAGTTTAAAGAAAGGAATTTTTAATTGCTAAACTTTGTTAACCCTAAAACTCCTTTTATGATCACTAGCTAGTCTTATAATATTACTACAATATAATATGAAAAAGCATAGCTAATGATCGATTACTATAACTCGGACAGTGAGAAGATGGTAGTCCCACTTGTTTTGTTAAAGAGAGTATAATTTATTACGAGGTTTGTTTCTAAGACGATAATTACAAATGGATAAAAGTAAAATAGAAACCAAGGTTAGTATAACCCATGTCATGTTTTATAAATAATCCTGTTAATTACAACAAAACTAAACCTCGTAATTTGTTGACTGATCAGTAGTCTTATGATAATACAAAACAAAAGCATCACTAATAATGGATTATGTTAGGTCTAATGAAGCAATCTGTTGCTAATACAAATATACTTTTGCTTCATATGTAGGTAGGTAGGTTTCTCCATCTAGAAGCACCTATGAAGGTTTTTTTGGCATCTGTGGTTTATGTCTACGAGGAGAGTACTGTAGTATGAAAGCCTTTCTTCTAGATGTTTGAAAGCCTCTACATATTGCCAAGATCTTGTGATCAAAAAGAGGACACAAAAAGTTATTTGTTGGCCTCTTATGTGTCTTTTTTTGGGTTGTGATGAGTGAGTTGCATACTTGCATTTTGTGAGAAGACACAAGAATTATGTGTTGTTGTTTTTTTTTTTTTTTAATCTCAACCATGTCTCTGTACATGGAATGGACCACTTCCAGGTGGAAAGTGTTTGGACCATTCCTACCAATTGAGAGAAAATGATGGGTTTTAAACCACTGGTATTATTAGCCCTTGTACTGTGAAAGCATACAGCGAAAGCACCATGAGACCTCTCTCTCTCTCTCTCTCTCTCTCTCTCTGCCCTTATACTGCGAAAGCACCATGGAGACGTCTCCATTGTACTGCGAAAGCACCATGGAGACATCTCTCCCGCCCCCCCACCCCACCCCCGCCCCCTCTCCCCCCCTCTCTCCTCTCTCTCATCACATGGGAACAAACACTTGGAAACCCTTTGTCTTTAAGGTGATACTAACATGTAGTAATGGTTTATAACCTTTGTATGGGAAAATACAGAGAAGTTTGCTTTCCTGAGATAGTATTTTATACTTTTAAAGGGAGTATCCTCTCGTCTTTTCGAAAGGTAGTGGATAGTCAACTTCACATCTAAAATGTCTATACATTTGTGACCGGAAAACGAACAAGCATGGGTAGTAGACTCAAGCTCATGTCTGGTATCATATTTTTACTGTTTAGGTTCTTTAGATAACATTTTTAAAGACGAACAACATGAGAAAATTGTGGTAACTAATCGGCGCTATGATACCAATTGTTACTCTCGGATTGACGTTTGCGATACTTGACAATATGATGATACTTACAAAAAGAAAACTATTGTAAAACAAACTATTAATAACTAGACAAAAGAGTAATAAGAAATAATACGAGAATTTAATGTGGTTAGGCCCAAACTGGCCATGCGTCCACAGTGAGAGAATTTGACAAAGATTTATTAATAAACTTGATACAAAGAGATTTAAGCTTCCTCTTGATCCCACAGAGTATTCACCTTCCTCATGAATTTAGACTTATATTATAAGAGTATAACTTCTCTCTATGCACCTTCACCTTACTCCTCTCTTTCTTGGCTTTTTCTGATCTACTTTACTTGAGATTGATTTACAGTACTGAGTTATAACTTTTATTTATAGGATTTTACAATACAGCTCTTATTTGGATTATGAGATAATCTTGATCATTGGATACTTGAAGAATCTTGATCAATCCTATTTGGAGTCGATCTCCTTAATCTATAAAAATTCTAAATATTTCAATTTTTAGAAACAAACCTTCATTGAATAGAATTTGAATCTTATTCATACTCCTCCAGAAAAGAAAACTCGTAAGCACCTGAAAAGAAAACTGCTCCACCTTGATTTGCTTCTTCTGCTTTAAGCCATCGTCTTCTCCATCTCAATTGAATTTTCTTAGACCACCATCTCTTCGTAAAAATAAGACAAAATTCTGACAATCTTCACCTTGACTTACTTTTCAAGCCTTTAGTAAAACCCCATGAGATTTTAGAGTACTACTTTAATTCTTTTCTTCGTTGTCGTCATACCGTGAAACCTTTAACTCTTGCTCCCTCTCCCTAGGGCCTTCGACAGATTTACCGCTATGACTTGGGCCATCTCGGGCCTTATCCGAATACACCATTTCTCCTTCCCGCAACATGAATCGGTTCACATCCCGTTGTAGTCTTCCTTGAAGCTCCACCTCACGATGAGCTCCTTTTCAAGCTTATCCCTGAAACTCCACCTCGAACTGAGTTTTCTTCCTTCAACTTGTATAACTCTTCACACTTCTCTCCTTTCAGGATTACCCTATCTTCTTGGCTAACTGTGACGACGCCCTATTGCAGTTGAATCTGACATCCTTCTTCATCGAGCACCTTTATGGATATTAGATTGTACCGTGCCTCTGGGACGTACCAGACTGCCTCCAGAGCACACATTGACCCATCTCTTTTTGTAACCTTAACTGTCTCAGTGCCAATGATCTCGCAAGCCGAGCCATCCATCATATTGACAATCCATTCCTCCTTTGCAATCAAGAAGTTGTTGAATAGCTCCTTCTGAGAACATACATAAACCTTTACTACCCCAATCAAATATCTAACCTTTACCTTAAGAAGTATTTTCTATAACATAAGAAGCCATTAATACTTTGCTGTCAACACCACTTGTTACGTCTGCCTCCGCAACTTGCCATTTTTTCTTCAACCACACTTACCAATGCTTGCAGTCATTCTTCTAATGACCTTCTTTATGACAAAAGTGACATGCTTTCGACGATCCCGGTCTTTTCTTTCCTTTTTCTCTTTCTTTCCTTCACGTGACCACTAAACCCAATCCTTCTTACTCCTCTTGATTTGGCCTTGGCCTGATCTCATTAGATAAAAGAGTTAACATGACATTCTCCAAGATAAGAGCTTCCTTATCATAGAGCATGGTGGTGACGATATGATCGTATATCTGTGGAAGCGAACTAAGGAGTATCAACGTTTTATCCTCCTCATCGATCTTGACATCAACAGCTAGCGTTGATGACCTTATTGAAGAAGTTTAGATACTTCAACACTGTTGTATCTTCCTTTATGCGTAGCCCATATAATTGTTTCTGAAGATACAGCTTGTTGGAGAGACTTTTCGTCATATATGATGTCTCTAGCCTTGACCATAATCCCATAGCCGGTTCTTCATCCATCACGTTGTATATAACCTCATCTGCGAGACATAGTTGGATCATGCTTGCCGCCTTTAGATCCATCTCTTCTCAATCCTCATTTGACGCACCTGCAGGTTTTTCTAACTTTCCCTGCAAGGTCTTGTGAAGACCATGTGCACCAGCAACGCCTTCACTCTCTTTTACCATAAGTCGAAGTTTTCTTTGCCATTAAACTTCTCGACCTCGAATTTTGTCGTTGAACTTTCTATTTTTGACATATCGCCCTTCGTCAACCTTTAGCTCTGATACCAATTGCTGTAATAAATCTGCACTATGATACCAATTGTTACTCCTGGGATCAACGTTTGCAAAACTTGATAATATGATGATAATTGCAAAAAGAAAACTATTGTAAAGCAAACAATAGATACCTAGATAAAAGAATAATAAGAAATAACATGAGGATTTAATGTGGTTCGACTCAAACTTAGCTTACATCCACGTAGAGAGAATTTCAGAGAGCTTTATTAATAAATTTCATATAAAGAGATCTAACATTCCTCTTAATCCTACAAGAGTATTCACCTTCTTCTTGAATCTAGACCTAACTTACAAGAGTATACCTTCTCTCTATGCACCTTCACTTTACTTCTCTTTTTCTTGGCTTCTTCTTATCTCCTTTACTTGAGATTGATTTGTAATGCTGGATTGCAATTTTTATTTATAGGATTTTATAATATAACTCTTATTTGGACTATAAGATGATCTTGGTCATTGGATGCTTGAAAAATCTTGATCAATCCTATTTGGAGTTGATCTCCTTGGTCTAGAAGAATTTCAAATTCTTCAATATTTAGAAATAAATTTTCATTAAATAGAATCTGAATCCTATTCATACTCCTTCAGAAAAGGAAACTCGTAAGCGTCTGAAAAGGAAACTATTTCACCTTGATTTGCTTATTCTACTCCAAGTCATCGTTTTCTTCAACTCAATTAGATTTTCTTGGACCATCGTCTCTTCTTGAAAATAAAACAAAATCCTAACAAAGATATCACTATTTATTCAAAGATGGGAAGATCGAAATTCACACTTAACTGATACCTGAGAGGGCTCGCTCAAGACACAACTAGCCATATTATGCGAGTAGCGAGGGTCAAGTCAGCAATGACGCAGTCCTTACTATTTCGTTTGATTTATTGTTCATAGCCCCTTTAGCATTTTCAATATAGAGTTTGTCATTGAGTCCCAGCTCAGACCACCCTGCACTACAGTCACATATTTCTTATGTTCTCTATAGACAATATGATTCACAATATTCAACTTTGTTAGTTAGAGGGAAAAAAAATGAAACGAGAAATATTAAGTAATTTAAGATTCAAGATGAAAAATACCCTTAGGACCAACCTAGATGGTAAAAGAACAAGATATGGATTGTGGAAAGGCTATATGACTAGTGGCCAGCTTAGCTTCTTGTTTGATAAAATTAGCTTGTGCTTGATGGCATACTCTACAAAAACTTGTAATAGGAAAACTTCCTGCCATAGGGAAACATTAGGAAACCTCAGGGAAGAATCAAAATCATGAAGAGATCAAGAGTTAATCTTATACTTTTTTTTTTTTTTTTTAACTAAATAGATGTGAGCAAAATAGAGGAAGATGAATGACTTTTTTTCGTTGTACTCTTAAAACGAAAAGATGAGAGCTTTTAACTGCCACAACAACCTCCTAGTTTCCCCAATATTTTTCATCTATCATAAAGTGGATTGGGGTGAGACCCTTTTGTCTAGTTGTGCTACCTGAATACTGTGAAAATGAAATAGTTTAACATTTCAATTTTTTTTTTCAATGATAATAATAAATAATGATATCTACTGTGTCCAATTTTGATTTGACTACAACAGCATGAAAAAACTTTTTTCAAAATTATAGCCAACACAATCCGGTTAATAGAATTCTTCTGCAAGTGTCACTATCACTATACACAACATTTAACACAATGCTAAAATCTCTTTCTAAGAAGTTTCTGGTTCAAATTTGACTTGCACCGAACAATGACCTCTTCTCTGTAAAAATGAAAAGAAAAGAACCCAAACCCCTTCCTCTAATAAGAGTGTCATTCCACGACAATAGTAAAGTCTCTTAGCACTAGTCTTGCAACACTCTCTTGATGGTTAGAGCGATAGATGGAGACATAATTGTGAAGCTGATGATTGTTTGTTTTAAAAGGGCAGATTCCAAGGAGTTCATACCATGTAACAACCTTTTTTGGAAAAAAGGAAGAAAAAGAAAGTAGTAATAATACACGATCAATAAATAAAGTGGGGGTCAATTATGTCTCAAAACTAGTTAGAGTAGTGCCTTAATTTTTTTTTAAATAAATTATATATTAAAAAAAAAAAAACTAACCCATGATACCATCAAATGCATCAAAGTCCTAGTTTTAATTCTCAAGAATGGCACCTCATAACCCCTTTAACCCTATGCTTGTTAACAAAGATCTATAATTTGTGTGATCCTAGTGTGAGCATGCATGATAATAAAATGGGTGTGGTGTTCATCATCATTAAAAGTCATCCATTTCATCATCCTTATGATCTCACATTTGATGCCACAAAAAGAATGACTAAATACAGGAAGGAAGGAAGTAAAGCTTCTGCTTGTCCCTATACTCTCTTCTCTTATAAATTAAATTAGGCTATTGACTTTTATTTCCAATATTCATTGGCCGGAAAAGATTGATAGCTATGTGTCTCTTATGTGTAAGATTATTATGTGATCTTCATGATTGTGGGACCCACTCTTCTGTGCTTTTGATAATTTCCCCATTATTTTGTCATTATTGCATTAAATGGAGATAGGGTTTCAGAATTCTGAAATGGGTCTACAATTTTAACTATACCAATGATTTATCCTTGAGGTTGCTTTTCAATTTGGGATTGCTTATGATTGTAACATGGCATCACAAAAAATTTCACTATACATTTTTCCTTTAAGCTATAAATTTTCATTGGAAAACTATTGCATGCATTAAATGAGAAAATAAAAGGGGGCAAGTATTAAAAAAGTCCACGCTATAATCTCAATTTTAATTGCACAATTTTACTATTTTTCCACACTTTAATGCAAAAGTAGGACGAAATATTAAGACTCTACGGTCTACATATCTCCATTTTAATTGCATGCGCATCAGGATGCACAAAAAAAAAAAAATCAAGTACAAGCAATTTGAATTTGGATCTACTCCATTAATTTGTTTCAGTGCAGGACATCAATTTATATTTAAATAATAAATAGATAAAAGTGAAAAAAATAAAATGTAATATTCATACACCAGTGAAATAACAAATTTGTCAAAAAATTCAAAAAAAGTGAAAAAAATAATAATAAAGCAAAAATTATGAAATCAGAAAAAAAAAAAAAAATCGATGTCAAGTACAGGAGAGAGATTAGGTACATGAATGAAAACTAAAATATTGCAGTGTGGAACATGCATGACATGACTAGTGAAGAATAATAGACAGCATTTATAATACAAGCAAAAGTCTAATGAACTATTCGAGAGTGTTTACTTTTAATGGTCAACAAAATTCTTTTTTCTACCAAAACCTCAGAGTTCCCCATTTTCTTTATGAGGTTCCTTTACCAAAGACATTTCAGGGGGATTTTACAACTATCTACAAACTCATATTTATCGACATATATATACATGTATCACGAACTCAACCAGAAGCCTAACACATACCCGAAAGTATTAACCTTCAGAATACAAAACATATACCGACAGAAAGCTCCCGCGAAAGGAGAAGAAAAGAACTCCCCCGAATTAATTCAATTTGAATAAACTCCTCGCTCATTGTAGATGAAAATATTCTGTATACACGAGAAGCATAAGCTACGAAATTCATTCGGTAACATACGCACTTTATAGTGTTTTATACTACTACAATGTATGTATGTATGGTACATCATCAAACCACATACACCCCATTTGTAGACCCGCAACATAGAATTAATTTCAAGTAATCAATCTAAATCTTACACGTGGCATGCCCTTAAATGGAGTTGATGAGCTGGCCGCATCTGGAAGCAGCCAGCCCATGATTGATCCGTCACGTCCCATCTAGTTTTGTCGGTGGCCCAAGGCCCACAAAATGCCATCACCCTTTTGTTAGCAATAAAGATGAAATTTATCACGTCCACACTTGTCTACAAATTAATGATGGTTTTTTTATTACACACACCACACACCAAGTGGCACACACCCCTCCTCGTCACGAGGGGTTCTGTGGTTTGAATCTTCTCGCGCTCTATCGTGAGCTTAATATTGATAAGTTTTGCTTAAACACTTTTGTCTTGATAAAATATATATATATATAATGAAATTTATCACCTCGACACGTATCCACAAATGGTGTTTTTTTTAATCACACACACTTACAAGGTCGGCCCCCATGGGATCACAAACAAAATTGAAAGTGGGGCCTCTGTTGGCCAGGACCCACGTGGTCCATTCCTCGTTTTAAGGATATTGGTACCATTAACAACTTCCATTCTTGCATGGTAAAATTTTGAATTAATTTCATAAAACTACGATGAACATGCAGTCGATTTTAAAAAAAAAAAAACTATCAAAAGATCTAAAAATAAAATACCATGAACTTGGCTTTTCATGAGAGTTTAGTGAAAATTTCTAGGGTCGTCATGGAGTGCCTGATAGTTATCGTGTTTTTGAAGGTTTTTTAGTTTTTCTAAAGTGAGTAAAAATTTATAACAATTTTATGAAATTAACCTAAAATTTTGGTGACACGATGATGATGATGTATGCTCTTTGAAACATTTTGACTCTTCTAGTTTTGTATCATAAAATTAAAATAAGATCAAGTTGACCTACTTTAATTCACATACAAGCACAAGTGATGTAAAATCTAGATAAGAATATAGCATACTCAAACACTGATTCCATAGACCATGGTGTGATCTGGACAGCTATTATCCTTGGACGAAAGGGAGAAGAAAGAAGCAAATTTCTCCTTTATTTCTTTCCCTCAGCAAATCAGAACACGGTATCTAAAATTTGTCTTTTTTTTAGATGAAAGGTGAAAAATCTCCCACGTTTCATTAAAAAGAATTTAATGAAACAAAATTAAAAAAAATATGATGCTCATTGGATAATTAATGACAAGACCCATCCCAAACTAGGACTCACTTACCAAGAATTTAAGAGAAACCCTTTTTGAGTGTCAAGTCTTGTTCTAACAAGAACATGTCAATCCTCTTGTCTTAAGACAAGGGAGGACCTATGACTCCGCTCTTTCCATATCTGAGACAGTATGTATACTTGATCTTATCAATTTTTATATCATGCCAATCATGTATCTATACATATTTGCTGTCATCAATAATATCTATGTAATTCAATATATATCCAAGCATTGCTCTCGTCAATAATACCAAAACAATTCAATTCCTCACACTAAAGATATTAAATGTCACACTGAAGACTTGTTCCTTGGTTCACTTTGACCGTGAACTCGAAGCCCTTGTGATGAATGCGTCCCTTGTTGTTTGGAGATGCTTGAACAAGAGTTCTTGCAAGACTAAATTCTTCTACTCGATTCTTTTGTGTCACTTGGTTACTTATATTGGACAAATTTGTCAAATTCTTGAGGAATAATTGAGCATTAAAGACACTAATTTCCTTTCGAAGATTTTCATCTGCATGTATAGTTTGATTGAGTTCTTCTTCAATCATGCCTGCAATTTTGAGTTGTCAATCTTTTGCGGTGCCACGCGTTGTACAGTACACACAATTTACAGGATGAAAAGCTTGACAGGACATCATATTTGTAGGACACACTAATGATTAATTTGGTGACTCATGACATTTGAAATTTTCTACTCATAGATATGGATTAATAATTTTCAGAAGCTAATATCACAATCAAGTTAATTTCTCTTCAGCTACATTGAAGATATATAGCTTTAGATTTCTCCAAAGTGTTGTACCAGTCATAATTATTGATTTAGAAGGAGAAACTACTGATGCTGGCAATACAACTTCAACAACAATGCTTTGATCCCAAATCTCAGGGTTCAGTTACTACATGAATCGCTTTTCTCCGTTCAACTCTCTTAGAGGAGTCATCACCGATGCGCTCAATTAGCAAACATCAAATCCTTTCCTTCCTGCTGAATGAAACAAAATCTAAGTGTCTGATTCTCGAGTCAAGCAATTGCCTTCATTCTCGTTATGTTACCTAAAGAATAATTTCAATTATTGAGATCAAATCTCCATTCCAATGAGGATTTAAGTTATAATTCTTCCTAGTGCCACAATGTTTGGGATCCCTTGGACTCAGAAGGAAAACCTACTCTGCTCAAACCCACAGAAGTTCAAGTAACTTGAAGTAACTTGACAGGTCATTTAAAGGACCAGGCATGAGTGATTAAGATAGAACATGCACTCTGGGATTATAGATTGATCGATAGGTAATTCATAAAGACACCGACAAAATTTGAACAAAAGGCTAGGATTCAGTGCCCTCATACAACAAAAGCAATCTCATAAAGTGAGTTATCAAGGCTCTGTTGAAAGAGTACATGATCGTATAGAAGACCAAAAATTGGCCTCGTACCTCCAAGATGCTGAACTCTCAGTCAAGCATAAGAACCTCAGACGAGGAGCGCCCACTTGATTCAACTCCGAGCGGTTCGTATAATTAAAAGGAAAAGATAGAATCAGTTGTAAGAATCTCTATCTATAAGCCAAATTCCTATTTGAACTCAACAGTTATAGCTCGAGAACATATCAGCCACATCAACATTTGGACGCAAAGAATCAGATAAAGATGGACTCTCACCCAATCAATTCAAAGCTGGATGTTTATCTCTAAACCGCCTCCGAGATAAGGGTTAAGTATTTAAAAAGAGCTAAACTCTGCAACTTTATCTAAACAGACACAACATGTATAAATAATAGATCTCTTCTAATGTGGAGGGGGACGATGTATTGAGCTCAGAAACTCTATAACACCAGAGAACACCATTGTAAACACCATTATTATAGTGGAATCTCTCTCTCCGTGATTTTCTCCCATTTGGGTTTTCATGCAATTCTCTATGTTTGCACTGGCTTTTCTGTAATTTGATTACACTCACTCCATTATTTTGGTGTGTGAATTAATTTCTTAGGAAATTACCCACAACATGCATTAGATCAATTCAAATATCAACGTACTAATTAAATATTATTATGATGTAGGAGACATATTCTACTATCAAAAAGAAATCAGGCAACTACAAAGGAGAAATAGATTCACACACTCGCATTTTAAAGGAGACAGTAGATCAAGAGTAATAATAGATTAGAAATGTATATCCAACATATAAATAATTAGTAGTAGTTCGAAATTGTACCATTGAAAACTCTGTAAATTATACCTGATCTTGTTCTTAATTGTTGCAGTTGTATAGTACTCTTCAGCACAAACTCAACACTTCAAAGGGTGTTAGATTTGGACTCCGAATGAGTGAAATATAATCCGAACAAGTCAACTTGCTGGTAGCTGAACTCTGCGCGTGTGAATCTAGTTTATGTCTGATTTTGGTGATGTGAGAAAGGCTTGAATGGCCTCGGCTTCAACGACGAGGAAGAGGGGAACAACAGGCGTCGAGGTCGGCTGAAAATGTGGGGAGAGAGAGACATTTGACAGCACTTTTAGAGAGAAAATTTGTTGGGAAGAAATTGAGAAAGAAAATAGAATTATAGTAACTGATAAATTAATTAAAGCACCACACCACTAATCGGGGTTTAATAGGGCATCCCACCACTATTAAAAAGATGATTCATGATTCATACCAACCTCACAAAGAGAATAGCAAATTTTCATTGATTTTGATTGATTGTTCATCGAAAAGGTGAATACATGAGAGCCTTTATATAAGCTACAAAATTGTACTCTCCTGCTTCTATTTGGATTATATAATCAAATTTCTAAAAGAAATTAAAAGTCTAAAAGAAAAAAATGCAAAAAAGAAACCTATATGAAAAAGAAACCAGAAATCCTTACTACAATTATGATTACTAAAAATCAAAAAAAAAATAAGAAATAGAAATTAGTAATCTTAATATTGTTAGAACTATTGCATCCATATCGAGTTGACGCGTCTTCTCCAACGATAGCAGATACGTCATGTCTTTGTTCCTTTGTCCGCATCAAAAACTTAGGCAACTTGCATTCTACTTCGGAGTTTGCAGGTTTTCTTCCTGAAATAGGCAGAGTCCACGAAATTTGCAGAAGACAATTACAGGACTGTCCATGAGAGGTTACGATAGAAAATGCACTCCCGGATCATAGTTTGACAGGTAGGTAGTCGAAAGAGATGCAAACAAAATTTGAACAAAAAGATAGGATTCAGTACCTTCATACAGCAAGACAAGCTCATAACATGAGTTATGCAGGCCAGGCATAAAATGCCACACAATTGTACGAAAGGCCGAAAACTGGCCTTGTACCTCCCAAATGATGAAGTCTCAATGCAAAAGGTCTACTGTTTCCCAGTTTCATTAAGTACTGTAAATACCTAACAACTGAGGCAGCTCGGCATTATACCTCCAAGTTGCTAGATTTCTTATTCCTGAAATCGGACAGAGTCTGAGGTGGGCTCCAACTTCGTAGGCCATATCGCCTCAAGTCCTGGCCCCGGTGAGATGCATTTACAGGGCCCAGGGCTACATCCTTAAACTCAGTAGATTTAGAAAATAGATTTTAGTATGTGCCTGAATCCTTGGGTATATTTGTTACTGCTTTGTTGGGAATTGTTCAGGTTTTCTCATATGAACCCATGAATCAATCAGCCGTATTCTATAGTATGTGCCTGAATCCTTGGGTATATTTGTTACTGCTTTGTTGGTTATTTTTCAGGTTTACTCATATGAACCCATGAATCAATCAGCCGTAGTCTATAGTGGAGAAGGAAACGCCATAATACATATATCTTTAATCTTGAATGATAATATCTTTAACTGGAGAAACTGAATGAAGAGCGTCTTCCACTTCCATGTGTGTTCTTTTATCTAGCTTACGGTTCATCAAGGAGCAATCGGTAGAAGACTTGCTGACTATTTAGTATTTAGTATTTAAAGATAGTGTCATACCACAAACCAAGCCTGCAGCACAAATCTTGTGTTAGTAAGGCATTTGTTGTAATCACTTCTAACCTGAATGCCCTCGACTAATCCTGCCATAGTTATCTGTCCTAAAAATTGGCATAATCTTGTCAAAGGTTGACATAATCAAGGATATGTACGATGGAGTAGTGGCAAATGTCAAAACTTATGGAGGCATAACAAGTAATTTTTCTATCACAATTGGATTGCATCAAGGATCTGCATTGAGTCCATTCTTATTTGTCATAATAATGAATGAGCTTACTAGAACTATCCAGGATGAGATACCATGGTGTATGCTATTTGCTGATGATATTATCTAACCGATGAGGCGAAAGCTAGGGTAAATGCCAAATTAGAGTTATGGAGGCAAACTCTAAAATCTCGAGGTTTTAGATTAAGTAGGACCAAAACAGAGTATATGGAGTGTAAATTCGGTAAACAGAGAATCCGAGATTATAGTATTGTGAGACTAGATGGATAAAAAAATACTAATGAGCAGTCATTTTAAGTACTTGAGTTCTATTATCTAAAAGGATGGGGAGATCGATAGTGATGTCAACCATAGAATCCAAGCTGGCTGGTTGAAATGGAGGAGCACGACAGGAGTTTATGTGATCGTAACATTCCGTTATGGCTGAAGGAAAATTTTTATCGGACTGCAATTAGGCCAGCGTTGTTATATGGCACAGAATGTTGGGCTATAAAGAGACATCATGCCCAAAAGATGAGTGTAGCAGAAATGCACATGCTTCGTTGGATGTGTGATAACATGCGGAGAGATAAAGTGAGAAATGAGGATATTCGTACTAAGATAGGTGTAACCTTTATAGAAAAGAAGATGAGAGAAAAACGCCTCGATGATTTGATCATGTGCGACGTAAACCTACAGATGCGCCAGTCCGGCGAGTAGAGCGTATCAATTTAGAGCAAGTTAAAAGAGCGCAGGGAAGACCGAAGAAAACATGGATGGAGGTAAAACGACAAGATATAAAGGATAAAGGTCTTAGTGAAGGCATATTGCTCAATAAGAATGGGTGGAGAAAGCTGATCCATGAGCCCGATCAAACATAATTCTCTTTTGGTTCATGTAGCCTACCTCAAATACTTGGGACAAATGGCTTAGTTGTTGTTGTTGTTGTTGTCAAAGGTTGACATCAAACTAGCTGGTTAATAGATTTCCTATTTCCTAAAACCTTTTGCCAAGCTAACATTACAGTTGGCTTCTAGTCAAACGTGTTGATTATGTCGCTGATGATAAGTAGACTTCCCTAATAGACCTGGTGTGGTAACATACTGATGATATCCATAAAGTATTGATAAGATTATGTATTTATTTTGAATCCTTAGATTGTAAAATAATGTGATAAACTGCTAACATAATTCTTGCAAGTACCTCTAGATGGAACATGATTCTATCGTTCAAAGTACAATGCTAGAGCTAGGATAAAATTAAAATCATGTTCATAACAATTCATGTTCATAACAATAAAGTAACGGACCTGTTTTGAGTTCAATGGAGTTGCTTCTGGTCACCAATAATCTCGGCAAGAACAAAAGCCATCTCTGAAAGAATGAAAGCGGCTCCGATCCCTCACCACAATCTCTCTCCCATAAACCTTAGATATCATCTTCATAACTGTATGGCAATCCCGACAGAATCTCAAGTTCTTCACAATCCTTATAGTCCTCCCGACACTGGTTCTAGCTATCCCAAATGCCACTGCAAGCTTCTCACTGTGTCTAACAATGGCCCCTTCTTTCTCCTCCTCCTCTATATCATGCAAAACACTCCCAACTTCTGCCACATACCCTTCGTCCCTCAGTTTTGCCATGATTTCCACAAGCATTTTGTTTGCCTCCACTCCTACTCTGCTAGATTCATCGCTAGCGACAAATTTATAGATGACTTTGTCGACCTCAATGGAACTCCAGCCAGGATCCTTCTTGATGCTCTGCAGGCTCATTGACTGCCTTACCTCAGCTACATTCTTCCACTTCCCAGCCACAGCATATATGTTGGATAGTAAAACATAATCGCTAGAGTCATTCGGATCCAACTCAGAGAGACGCTGCTTCACAAGCTCGGCTAGCTTAACATTGCCATGGATACTACACGCACCAAGCAGCGTTCGCCAAATAATGTCATTCGGCTTGATAGGCATTTGGATAGTGAATTCATAGGCCTCCTCTAACAACCCAGCTCGACCATAGAGATCAACCATGCAACCATAATGCTCAATTGAAGGGGAGATTCCGTAATTATCCTCCATTCTGTGGAAAAAATCATGGCCTTGGTCTATCAGCCCTGCATGGCTACAGGCATAGAGGACGGAAATGAAGGTTATTCCATCAGGTTTTGTTCCAAATTCTTCCATGTCACGGAAGAGTTTGATTGCTTTCTCTCCATAGCCATACATGGCGAAAGCTGCAATCATTGATGTCCATGATACGACGTTCCTCTTCCTCATCTCCTGAATGAACACCTGGTGAGCCATTTCGATGCTCCCACATCTGGAGTACATGTCCAGGAGCGCATTGGTCACTGCTACTATGCTAGTGAGGCCAGCCTTCGCTATGTACCCATGTAGGATCTTTCCGTTCTCAAAGGCACCTGACTGTGCACAGGCTGAGAGGATGCCAGTCAAGCTAGCCTCATTGGGTTTCAGGCCCTCCATTAACAAATCCCGAAAGAAACTGCATGCATCGTCAAAATGGCCATTGCTAGTGAAACCAACAATCATGGTGCTCCAAGATACCGCATCCCGCTGGGGCATCTCAAAGAATAACCTCCTAGCTGATTCGAGCTCCCCAGCCTTTGTATAACCAGCAAGCATGAGATTCCAAGAAGTTAGGTTCCTCCAAGGCATCACAGAGAAGAGATCCTCAGCATCCTTCACATCATTTGACCGGAAACAGGCCGTGACGACAGCATTCCATGCTACAACATTTGGTTGTGGTATTTCGCCAAACGCTTTCTTTGCCGAGTCAACGAAACAACATTCAGCATACATGCTGACTAGCGTTGTACCAACATACAAGTGAGTCTCGAGGCCATGATGGATTGAAAGAGCATGGAGCTGGGTGCCAGCATTGAGTGATCCGAAATTTGCGGCCGCCTTGAACAGGAAAGCAAAGGAGAAGCTGTCTGGAGGAATAAGATGCCGCCTCATTTGGTTGAAGATGGGGAGGGAGTGATAAGGGTGTTCCGACTCTGAGAAACCACGAATAAGGGTGTTATACATGAAGGCATCAGGGTCGGAAAATGAGAGAATACACGGTGAGCATAGTCTAAACCATCGGCGAGAGTGATGGCAGCAAGGAGTGTAACTTTTCCGGCAACAAGGTGATCTTTATCGAGCCCAATCTTGGAGACAAAGGCATGGACTTGTTTGACATGGCTGAGGGTCTTGCAACCTCCCAGCAAAGACAAGCACTGCAGTTGGTGATGGGTCATTCCTCAATCTTTCTGCTCAAGTTCAACCTGCACACAATGTTACAAAGACATCATTTTAGTGCAGTTTGATGAAATGACAAGGAAGCAGAACGTGAAGGACAGCTGCATGATATCAGTTTCTAATTGAAAGAAATTTGAATGCACCAAATCACCATAGAAAGTCTGAATGTGGACGATAGAGCTTCAAGGAAATATCAATGGAGCAGAGAATTGAAAACACTCTCTACTGCAAGTCGCGATTTATATACATCATTTCAGTATGTATTGAATATATTTAGACATTGAAACTTGATGGAATAACATTAGAGGTGGAAAATATACAGAATCTATCTGAAATATTCAGTCAACTTTAATCTAAAAGTACAATCAATGGTTCAAGTGTGTAAGCTAAAGACTCCAACATCTTATGCAACCAAGAAAAGGGTATGTTTCACTTAAGATAGTGGCTATCTATGTCGAACTCCTAGATTCAAAGTTTTCTTGCAGGAACTTGTAGAGCTCCTCCAAGACTGTCAAAGGATACTTTTCTTGAGGTAGAAGAGCCCCTGGGACCTCAACGAATTTGCTGACGCCTTTGGCCTTGGACCTCTTGGGAGAGCTAGTTGTCGATACAACCAGAATTGGCATCTTTCCATCAAGCTCGGCAAGCAGAGAAAGGAACTCTCACGAAATTGAACATGATCGAGGAGACCAGTTAGAAAAGCGGCAGGAACAAATCAAGCTCCTTTCCTTTTCGTTAGAGTGTATCTACTCTCAATGATGGTTGGTGTTACATTGTCTGGGTCAGCATAGACATGGGATTTGTACTGGGATTGGATGGCTTTCTCATTGCTGACAAGAAAATTGTACATCATCCAACCCACTGCTGGTGCTCTTAAGGTGCCTCTCAAAAGTCCATACCTATAATTTGACAATAAAGTTAGGAGGGATCAATATCAACAAGACTATCTTCCAACGGAACAAGGAGAACAATTTACAGTGATATGAAATCCAAAGAAAGAGAGAATTTTTTTGTGAGGGGGCAGACAAATACACCAAAAGAATCTGACATAACCAGTACACACAAAGCCTATCCATGGCTAATTATACTAATTTCCAACAACTTTATTCTAAGGCAGGAATAGTATGAATGTACATTGATTCCATCTCAGAACCCCGGCCAAACACTATAGGAAGCGGACCAGCCCAAGTAGGTGCAACAGCTGTGATGGCAGATGGTCTAACCAGTGACAAGACTCCTAACAGCAGCGTGAAGTGCAATAGTTGCCGCATGTCCACCCCCAATTATTACCAACTCATTGTTTCAGTATAAGTTCTTGTTAGGGGGTCTAAACAGACATATGGAGAGTGAATATATATGCATTGCCGCATTTGCAGTTGTTTTCATTTTATAAGTACGAAAATGATTAGTGTTTTAGTATAGAATCTAGTAACCATATGTGGTAGGAAAAATATGAAATTCAGATCAGTTAGATCCAGCTGGCCATCCCAAGGCGAGCACAGAAAATAGACAAATCTGAATTGTGGAAAAGAAACAGTATGCCTTAAATGATACAGCTTCAGAAAATTTCAAGCAACAAGCAATCCTAGAGCGGACAAATATTATCTTTATGTAGCCTTTGTAGATGTAGTGAATATTGGACCTTGTCCTTCATGTTAGATAAAACAAGCATGAGGAACAGAGGAAGTAGCTCAAGTAATCATGAGTTATGGAAAGAATTATCAGAACAAAGAAAGTGCAAGATGAGAGAAAGTGTGGATAATCATGAATTTTATCACTTCAAGATGAGAGCAGATCAGATATAGATGTAAAACAAAGAATATCTGTAACATCCCGTCCCCAGAATATCTACCCAGATATGTGTCCCGATTTTTTGACTATATTTTCTTGTTGTTCCCGTATTTATTTTTATTTGGTGATTATTTATATTATTATTTAGTATCGGACCTGGATCTTTGGACTCAGAGCCAGCCCAAGTTCGAATCCGGGACCCGATCCCAATATAATTACTTGATTTGGCCTTCCTGATAGTTAGATTGAACTTGTTTCAGTTTTAGATATTAATTTTCAATATTATAGATTTTTCAAGAATTTCTGAAAATTTCTGAATTATTTTGCAAAAATTCCTAACTCGTTGTCGACTGATATTGTCGATTGATTTCAAGATTTTTTTAAAATTTACAAACAGTATTGAATTTCTTAAATCTAATTTCACATTGTTCCTCAAGATAATATTTTCTTTTTTGAGAATTTTTGAGAATTTTTCTGAATTAGTAAAAAAAATTCAAATAAAATATTTTTTATTTTTTCGAGTCCTGAACTTGGTCCAGTTGTTTTCTCTATTTTTCCCTTTTTCATTTCTCTTTTCTTTTCCTTTTTCATTTCTCTTTTCTTTTCCTTTTTCCTTTTCTTTCTTTTATTTTATTCTTTCTTTTTCCTTCCACAACCTTCTCTCTTCCACCACTTTCTACCTTTTTCTTTTCTTTTCTTTCTTCTTTCTTTTCTCTTTCATTTTTCCTTTTTCATTCTTCCCCCCCAAACCGCCAGCAACACTCCTCCCCTCCTCTTCTCAATCTCACTTCTCTCTCTCAAATCTCCCCAAATCTCTCTCTCACCCTCTCCAATCTCTTCCTCTCTCCCCTTGGATGGCGGCCCCCTCTCCACTGGCGGCGCCTGGCTAGCAGACCCACGCCAGCTAGCCACGCCACGGCGGCCCCTCTCTCTGACCTCCGGCCATTTCTCCTCTTCCCTATTCCTTCCTCCACTATCAAAACCACCATCCTTTAAAAATCCCCCACCATCTTCCTCCTCTCAATCCCACCACCCACTCTCCAATTTCCACCTCCACCTCTCAAATCCCACCACCATCTCCACCATCACCCTCTTCCCCATCATCATCATCTCCATCTTCCCAAATTTCTCCACCACCCAAATCACCACACCAACACCAAAATCCACCAACACCACCATTACAATCACTAGTACCCCCTCCAATTCCTCCTCTCCTCTGGTTGGCCGGCGCCACCCCCGAACATCAAGGGACGTCGGCGCCCTCTGGCCGTGAGCCAGCCCAGGCCACGGCCAGCTCCAGGCTGTGGCGTGTCCTCTCTTCTTTTGTTTTTCTCACCCCTCTCTCCTCTCTCTCCTCTTTAATTCTCCTCTATTTTAATTGGTATTGAACGCGTACGCGCGATGATTTTGGAGCTCTCAGAGTTCGTGGCATGTTTCGGGGTTTTAGGCGAATGCTTCTCGCTTTTCATGTGTTACCCCACTTCGACGGGTGTATTGTATCATGGATTGTATATTTGTATTTCTGTGGAATATGTATTTGTATTTCGATGGACTGTTGTATTTGTATCTCTGTATAGAATGCTTGTAATAATGTAGTTAAATACTTGTACACGTATATTACTATATCATTGCGCTTGATCGACCCTTCGTAGTCATTAGCCTCCGAGCTTACTGCTCTGTGATTCTCCTTGTTATTTATATGCATGCGTGATTTCTAACGCTTGTGCAGGTTGTAGGTATCCCAGGCACAGCCCTCGGGCGAATCTACCCGATAGGCACTGGCCTCGTGCCCTCTGGGTTTCGTGGTAGCGTCGTCGCGAGGTAACCGCTCTGCGGGCTATCCAATAGGCGTTGGCCTTGTACCCTCTGGGTTTCGTAGTAGCATTATGGAGTGCTTCGCCGACTCAAGATCCTCTACTTGTTCTTTATATATGTGTGTATGTTTGATATTAACTTTTGTGTAGGTACCTACTCAGCCTTCGGGCTTAACCGCTCTACAGTTTCACTACTCAGCCTCCAGACTTAACCGCTCTGTGGTTCTATAATACATCCTCCAGGCTTAACCCTCTGGGTTTTACATTGTCAGTCCGTTAGGTGAGCCTAGTGTTCAACACTTTACCGCTAACTCTGTCCGAGCGTAGTTACGCTGTTAGCGTGGCTTCGTCACGTGCGGTAGCTTAGCGTTCATACGCTCGCTTCGCCGTGTACGTTTAGCTGCGCAGCGAGGAGTAACCATGTCGAGCGTGATAGTGTCTAGTGTTGTGTGTTAACTTCACTCCAGTCTTGCTTAGTACCGCTTAGTTGTTGCTTAGCTCTGCTTGATTGTTTAATAGTTATTATTATTGCTATTAATATGCCTAAATGCGCTCCCACTTTGCTCAGCTCCGCATAACTATTTAATAGTTTAATTATTAATTATTAATATTATGGTTGTGAAGAGTTTGAAATATTTAATTACAATATTTTCTTCTACTATATTGCTAGATCGGCTAAATTGTCTGATACACGATATTATGATCTTGTATTGAATTGTATCCTGTATATGGCTTGTACTATATACTTTCCCTGACACCTGCTATCATGTTATATATAGTGATCTTGTATCTCCTATACTCCTGTATCCTACATGTTACTCACGTTAATAGCACAGTCATACCAACGTTAGAAATGAAACTTAGAAACGAAACTAAGCGCCACACACCAATTCCTTGTCTTTTCTGTGTTCGTCCCCTTGTCGAAAATTTGAGGACAAAATTTTTGTAAGGTGGATGGATTGTCAGAACCCGTCCCCAGAATACGTACCCAGATACGTGTCCCAATTTTTCGATTGTATTTTCTTTTTTCCCGTATTTATTTTTATTTGGTGATTATTTATATTATTATTTGGTATCAGACCCGTATATTTGGACTCAGAGTCAGCCCGAGTCTGAACTCGGTACCCGATTACAGTGTAACTACTTAATTTGGCCTTCTTGGTAGTTAGATTGGACCTGTTTAGATTTCAGATATTAATTTTCAATATTATAGATTTTTCAAGATTTCATTAGATTTTTTGAATTATTTATAAAGACTCCCAATTCGGTGATTTTTAATTTACAAACATATCGAATTTCTTAAATTTGATTTCATATTGTTCCTCAGAATAATATCTTTCATTTTTGGGAATTTTTTTGAATTAGTCAAAAATTTCAAATAAAATAATATTTGTATTTTTCCGAGTCTGGAACTTGGTTCGGGTGTTTTCTCCACTTTTCCCTTTTTCTTCCTCTCCTCTTTTCTTTTAATCTTTCCTTTTCTTTCCTTTTTTCTTTTCTTTCTTTTTCCTTCCACCAACTTCCACAACCTTCTCCTCTCTTTCATCACTTTCCTTTTTCTTTTCTTTTCTTTCTTCTTTCTTTTCTCTTTCATTTTTTCCTTTTCCTTCTCCCCCAAACCGCTAACACTCCCCTCCTCTTCTCAATCTCACTCTCTCTCTCTCTCAAATCTCCCCTAATCTCTTTCTCTAATCTCTCTCATCCTCTCAAATCTCTCTCTCCCCCCTTGGACGGCGGCCCCCTCTTCACCGGCGACGCCTGGGCGGCCGACCCATGCCGGCGAGCCACCCCACGGCGGCGGCCCCTCTCTCCAACCTCCGGCCATCTCCTCTTCCCCATTCCTTCCTCCACAGTCAAAACCACTATCCTCTACAAACCCCCACCATCTTCTTCCCACCTCTCAAATCCCACCACCATCTCCACCATCACCCTCTTCTCCGTCATCATCTCCATCTTTCCTAATTTCTCCACCACCCAAATCCACGAACACCACCATCACAATCACCAACACCCCCCTCCAATTCCTCCTCTCCTCCAGTTGGTCGCTGTCACCTGGCCGTAAGCCAGCCTAGGCCACGGCCAGCTCCAAGTCGTGACATATCCTCCTCCTCTCTCTTCTTTTATTTTTCTCTCACATCTCCTCTCCCCTCTCTCTATAATTCTCCGTCCATTTTAATCGGTATTTAACGCGTACGGGCATTGATTTTGGAGCTCCCGGAGTTCGCAGCGTGTTTCATGATTTTAGGCGAGTGCTTCTCGCTTTTCATGTGTTACCCCGCTTCGACCGGTGTATCGTATCATGGGATTGTATATTTGTATTTTTGTGGATTGTGTATTTGTATTTCGATAGACTGTTGTATTTGTATCTCTGTATCGAATGCTTGTAATAGTGTAGTTTAATACTTGTACATGTATATTACTATATCATTGCGCTTGATCGACCCTTCGTAGTCGTTAGCCTCCGGGCTTACTGCTCTGTGATTCTCCTACTTGTTATTTATATGCATGTGTGATTTCTAACGCTTGTGCAGGTTGCAGGTATCCCAGGCACACCCTCAGGCGAACCTGCCAGATAGGCACTGGCCTTGTATCCTCTGGGTTTCGTGGTAGCGTCGCCGCGAGGTAACCGCTCTGGGGCCTTATCCAATAGGCGCTGGCCTTATACCCTCTGGGTTTCGTGGCAGCTTTGCGGAGTGGTTCGCCTACTCAGGATTCTTCTACTTGTTCTTTATATATGTGTGTATGTTTGGTACTAACGTTTGTGCAAGTCCTTACTCAGCCTTCGGGCTTAACCGCTCCGCAATTTCACTTCTCAGCCTCCGGGCTTAACCGCTCTACAGTTCTATACTACAGCCTCCGGGCTTAAACCCTATGGGTTTTACATACTCCACCTGGTAGGCGAGCCTAGCGCTCAGTGCTTTACCGCCAACTCCGTTCGAGCGTAATTACGCCGTAAGCGTGACTTCATCAAGTGCGGTAGCTTAGCGTTGATGCGCTCGCTTCGTCGTGTACGTTTAGCTGCGCAGCGAGGAGTAACCATGTCGAGCATGATAGTGCCTAGTATTGTACGTTAGCTTCGCTCCACCCTTTCTTAGCACGGCTTGGTTGTTGCTTAGCTCCGCTTGATTTTTTTAATAGTTACTATTATTGCTATTAATATACCTAGATACACTCCCGCTTTGCTCAGCTCCGCATAACTATTTAATAGTTTAATTATTAATTATTAATATTATGGTTGTGAAGAGTTTAGAATATTTAATTATAACATTTCTTCTGTCATATTGCTCGATTTGCCAAATTATCTGATACACGATATTGTGATCTTATATTGAATTGTATTCTGTATGTGGCTTGTACATATACTTTCTTCGATTCTGTGACACCTGACTGGTTAGTTACTTGACACATGCTATCATGTTATATACAGTGATCATGTATCTCTTGTACTCTTATATTCTGTACTCATATCTCACGCATATTACTCACATTAATAGCACATTCATACTGGCGTCAGGCAAGGAACTAAGCGCCACACAACCCACGGTGCATAGCACCTCTAAATTCTAACTCGCCGGTGTCGGAATGACAAGGATGTCTTCCACAATCATGCTAGCGTGCAACGATCCAAAACGGAGCCAAGTGTCACACGGAACAAAGTGTCACACCACACACGTGGTGAGGGCAACCTCTTGGTATCCATGGGGGCCGCCTTTAGAATCCATCCCCCAAGAAAAACAACCCTTCCTTCCGCTTGGTGCCCGCCTGGTGTTAGCATGACAAGACACCCTCAGTCCATATTATTATTAAGACCCTAATATTTCCTCTCTAATTTGTATGTGGAGGTATGTGGAATGGGACGCATATCGAGTCATACAAATTAGATGAGTCCCTATAATATTAATATAATAATTCGTCTGTGTTTTATCGGATTTTGTATCATTTTACAATTCGGATTGTATGTACTCAGATTTCAGTAACATGAGATATAAAGTATATATATGAGGGTTTTCTTGTTTAGATTATTCCCTCGATGTACTAGTCTCATGAAGCCGTAAATCAGGTTATACAATTGATTTTACCCGCATTTGATTTTATCGGATCTTGTATTTATCAGATTTTGCGTTTGTCAGATTTTAATTCAGATTTATCAGTATTTATGATTATTACTATTATTATTATTTATTTTATTATTATACCTTGCTCGGCACTTGTGTAATACACTGCATGTCCCTTGCTTGATATTACACATTTACACTTATACTGTTGTACTTAACCTCCTGACTTGCTTTCCTAGTTTTATACGAATTCTTGGGTTACCATTTATATTTACTGTTTCTTGCTTGTCTACATGACTTGGGTACCCGACATAATTCACGATACCAGTTCATGTTGTTCTCTTATTCCGTTGTTTAAGGGCAACTCATGTTGTATGCATTCAGTCGATGAAGACATGAGGTATAAGGGGTGGTGTGTGTGTGTGTATGAAGGTTTCCTTATTTGGATTATCCCCTCGACGTACTAATCTCATAAATCTGTCGACTGAGCTTGTACAATTGATTTTTTCACATATGTATATAACATATTACTTGATGCTCATTACGTATTGGTGTATGTATGCTCACGACACGGTTTTTGATACATGTTTTTTCGAGTTGGTTAAATCGATACACGTGTATTTGCTCGTGGATGTCACTTTGCCTCATTTTACCACTCATTGTGTAGCTTTCTAACTCTCCTGGAGTTGCATGTCCAAACTCTAGAGCTTGGGTTGAAGTGGATCCGTCCGCCGAGGACCAAGCTTATCTTGCGGGGCAGGCATACCAGCTATAGTTCCTCCCTGTCCAGTTCCTCCGAATCGACTCGTGAGATTCTCTTGTAGCTCGTGAGTATCCTTTTGTACTTTTCATATGTGTATATCACATTTTGCGTCTCTGAGTGATATAATATACTTGTAATATTATGTCACATCCTGTGATAACTTTGTAATTATAATCTTCCTATTGAAATGTATAAACGCCACGTACGTTTGTACTCCGATCCTTGCCTGTATTGATGCTTAGCGTATATATGTGAGGGTATTTCCGCACTGTGTATATACGTCGCAATAGCGTCTCCGTATCCGCGGGATCAGGGCGTTACAATATCCACAAAACCCTTGGTTTGTGTTTATATGCAAAGATGTCGGGAGGTTAAAAATTGAAGATTGGTGTTTATATTAATAAAGTACAAGAATGCGACTTAAGGGAATTCAAAGAAGCGACAATTGCATAAACATAACAAGAAAGCATAATGTTTTCGTATCTCAATTCTTCTGTATATATTGTAACATGGTGGTTAAAGCTAATGGACATGTCTGTCTTGAGCTGCAAAGATGAAAAACATAAAGATTTCACAGATTGGTCATGAACCAGAATTTTTCTATAGAAACCTTAATCTGTCCCATGGTCCTACCATTCAAACATAAACTATGAAACTACCATCAATGCATTATCAAATGCCAAAAAGAATAAAATGTACCTGAATTAGACAATGGGCTATCAGGTGCATTCATAAACTGAATCAAAAATTTCTCCAATGACATCAGCACTGTATTCAAGTGTTGGTCTGTCAGCCCAAACCAGGCCAATCCACTACTGTCGCACGCCTATTGACAACCCCACTCCGCATGATAATATCTTTTGCAACTACTCTCCATTCTTCGACAGTACTAACATCCGAAATCGTGTACTATCATCCGAAACCGTGGGTACCATAAGTATGCTCTTGGCATTGTCAGTGCTCTCCCCCTAGTGCTCCTCCATAGTATACATTCACAGGATTGTCCTGGAATCTCCACTGCCACGTTCCACTCTGGGAGTCATAAGCAATGGCATGATGAGAAGTAACACAAGGAAATCACTTTAAGCATGATGACAGGGTAGATGTGGAGAATGGATTGTAGCTAATTTCTTATCATCAACCAGAAATTTTATGTTCGTAAGATAATGGATTTGGAATAGGGCTGTAAATATCAGAATTTCAGGTAATCAATTGATGAAATCTTCATCAAAGAAGTAGGAACCCAAGACAATGGGTTTTGGTGGAAATGATGGCAAAAGATCCTACAAGTTCAATTAAGTGTAAACCATTATTGATATTTTATCTTTAACACATGTTCCTGAGCTTCCTTGTTATAAACATCATCAAGCTAGTTCTACATAAATTAAACAACAAATTAAGCTTATACAGCATGCAAAAGTCAAACCAAATTTTGTGATTAAAAGCTTTTTGTGGGCAAGACAAAAATAAAGTGTTCCTAGCAGTAAGCAGAATCAGATGTAGAGCCCTCATGTCCATAACTAGCTTATTTAATTGACACAATTAAACAAAACACTAGCCCAATAGAAATGGCAAGAAACAGATCCTGAACATATGAAAGCTTTACCAGATGACCTGGGCCTGACCACATCTCAGTCATCAATGTCCAAGAATCATCACAGACAAATTCCTCACCAACTCAAATTATATAACAATCACAGTTTCCATTTGAAACTAGACAATTTTTTATCTTAATTGAAGCATCTAAAGCATATAAAGTCCATAATTTAAAATTAAAAAAAAAACTAATCTTACACATTAACATATACAAATTAGAGCAACTGGATCCCAGGAAAAAGAAAGACTAAATTTACTTGACTCTACACCATCAAAGTAAGATCTTTTCCACATATAAAATCATGGGTTCAGTCATAGACTCATGCCAACTACTTTAACATTGTAAAAGAATCAAAATTCTCAAAATGAACACAAAGAAGAGAGACACATTCAAATTTAAACCATATCCAAGTTAAATACATCATCAAAAAGAGAACTATTTCACATAAATAAGCATCTGACCTTGGATTTTGAAGAGGGTTTCTCTATCACAGCAAACGCCTTCGAAGGATCAACAGAAGAAGAGACGCAGCTGATTCTAAAGGCTTGAAGAGCCGAGGGCTTGGGAAACGAGATGGAGAGAATTCTGAGGCGGGAGAAACGCTAAAGGGGGAGGAAGAGAGGAAGAGCGCAGCAGAAGAGGCCATGGAGAAGAGCATGAGAGAGAATTAGGGTTAGGGTTAGGGTTTGGATTTGACGAGAAGAGGAGCTGTTGAGCTCCATGTTCACAGGCCGACCTTCTATTTTTATTTCTTTGATTTTTTTTTTTCCCTTCTTTTTTCTCTTTTTCGAAATTCACGGTATGAGAATTTTGAAAGTCGGGAAATTAATTCATGGGCCAGCTCATGTCCACGACCACGAGAGCCCAGTTGGCAAAAACTGTAAATCTTTGCATTTATTTTTTCATTTTTTTCCCATTAAAAAGTTTTATTTGATTTGAATAAGCTCCCAATTCATTGAAGATTTTGGGCATTTTCCAAAATATTCAAAGGGTTTTATAGTTGAAGACTTTTGTTTGAATTCATCATAAGGTTACTAAAATTAATAATTGCAGTAAATGAGAAGAAGTTATATTGTATAGCCTATTCTCATTTATTTTCTATTTAACTTTTAGATTGTTTTTCTTGTCCTATAAAAAAAAGGGGGAGAAATTAATATCCAAAATCCCTAGTTACAACTTAGTGCATTAAAATTAACACTAGATAAAGAAATTAATAACACGATTTATATACAGCACATAAAACCACCAAAAAAAAAGTGTATTTACAAGAACAAAAATGTCAAGTGTCTGTACCTAAACAACAAAAAGCAGTCAAGCGTCCCAAATTGTCTAAATTTGCAACTAGACAACCACATAAAAAAAAAAAAAGAAATTCAGACATGCACATACAAGAAAGAAGAAGAGGACACGTGTCGCCAGCTCACCCTTCCTCTCTGGATCCATAAAAGAGGTACACAACACGAAATTCTCCAAAATGCTAAAATTTCTCTTGGATGAGGTCTTCATCATGGGGAGCTTGGAACCCCAGTCTCAAGGGAATGTCAATTTCAGTCCATGGTAATTGATTCTCAAGGCCCTCCTCAATCAGTGCCTAACGAAATTTATCAGGTGAGTTAATTATTATATACCTTTTCTTCAATAGCAAAATAGTTGGTATTTATATTATCATTAAAAAAAACCCCAATATAAGCATGGAGCTCAAGGCCTCTCATCTCCATTCTTCTTCTTGCATTTTAAGGATCAAATTGGTGATTTTTAGGAGGCTTAAAAAATGCAAAATTTGTATTTATATTCTGTTAATTTTTAGCAAGTTTTGCTTTATTTTACTAAGCCACGAGTAATTATACTCTGTACCTCGTATATTGCATGAAGCAGAAAATAAAATAGAAAATAGAGTAAATATGCAACATTTTTTGTGACCTCCAATTATTAAAAGAGAAAAAAAATGATAATGCTGCCTCAAAAAAGTGGTTGGTAATGAAAAATTTCATAGAAGAGCCTAAAATGGCCTCTGAGAGAGAGAGAGAGAGAGAGAGGAGAGAGAGAGGAGAGAGAGATTATAAATTTTGAAGATAAAAGAAAGAAGAGAAATAAATCTTCTAACTAGGCCCTTACTGGGCCGAAAAGAAATAAGTCTGCTAACTGAGCCCAGCACTAACCAAACAAGAACGAACACAAGAAAAAGTACAAGAATTAAGTAGGCTGTAAGTTCTAGGCCCATGTTTTATAATAATGAATGCACATTGCACACCTCAAAAAAGAAAATTCAAAATGCAACCAGGGATCTATTTTCAATCTACTTGACTATCATTATATTTTCTATGTACTTTGATTTTTTTTTTTCTTTTTTGTCTGATTTTTATTCAGTGTACTCTGTACCAATCACATTATAGTCATCAGTTTCCATGCTCTGTCACAAAAATCACTCTTGATTGTTTCCTTATTATTGTGGGTTTCTCATAAAAGTCAAATAAAAAATAGTTTGTTCCGTTATTGAACAAGTTTTCAAAGTATAAAAACTCTTCAATAGGTCATTACCCCAACATAAAAATCTTGAAGCATACCATAATTTTTAGTACAAATTCACATTGCCCTTGCCTTGATTCTCATGTTTGCATTTAAAATATATATATATATTCATAGAGTCATCAGTGTTGCCCTGTTCATAAGGTTAGCCAATTGAAAATAGATTTTACTTGTAAACATTTTTTTGTGTGTGTCCTTTGTTGAATTTTCCGTGTTATTATCATATTTCACTTCACCTATGAATTCCAATCGAGTGATGTTTGAACTTTTCTTCTTTTCTTTTTAGTTTTTGAGAATAAAGGAGAGAAAGTATCATGAATTTCATTCAATTAGTTATTTAATTTCAGAGGAGAATTTACACGAAGATGAGATATTTCAACAAACTATGTTACGTTCCAAATAATTTTCCAATTAATTGCCATGCAAATCATTAATTGCCGAGCTTGAACAACAAGTCTTCTCTAAATCTTATCAATCAAACTGGGTAGAGTTTTCCACTTTTATTTTACAAAAATATGAAAAAAAAATAAGAAATTGAATTTAAGATCTATGATCACCGAAAGAATGAGAAGATAGAGACCATCCAATTGGCCCCCTAATGATCATCTCATTAGGCATCAGATTCCTTTCTTCGGCCACGACACTCTTGAGTGCATGAGACAAGTCAATATGAAGCCACAAATCAAGTTGGAAATTTAGAGAAGAAAACAAATTGAGATGGAAATAAATCCAACAAAATGTTTATTGCCCATCAACAAAGTCTCCCCCCACCCCCCGCTGTTTGTGCTTTAGAGTCATCTATATGGAAGTCAAGCAAAGATTAAGAATCACATACATGAAATCTACCTAATTTTTCCCCAATTAGAAGTCATTTATTTGTATCACCCTCATTGGGTAAATTTCTTCCATAGCTAGAAAAGTCCCAACCAATATTTGGTTGTATTTAGTGATAACTTACCAACCATTATGGCCAAATCGCGCAATTCAATTTGCATCTAGAGCGAAATTATATCACACACTCTCACACACACACACACACACACACATTGTTTTAATTTATTATGATTCTTGAGAAATACTTAGATATGTCATTTGTCCAACGTGTGATTTTGGCTAATGTAATCTTTCCTTTAATTAATGTTGATAAACGGCTGATTGATTACGTCGAGCTTATTTCTGTCGTTAATTCTTCACGACGTGTCAGGCGTGCAGTGTTGAACCTGGAACCAGCCAAATAACACAACCCTAGGTCCATAACTAACACATAGAGAGGGATAGAAATTTACGAGGTCCGACAAGATACCTATGTCCTCGGGGCAGAAGAGAGCGAGATCTATTAATTATTTATACAAAATGTACAAGAGGATTGCGATTGTTCTTTCAAGAACTCACTCACTCAGTTAAACTCTAAAAATGGTTATATCTGTTGGTAAACAATCTTTATGTTCTGATACCAATTGTTGTGATTTCAGGGGAGGACGCCCTCACGACCGGATCTACTGGGCCGACGCAGCGGATACGCACCACAGGATCTACTAAGGCAACTTGAAGAAGAGAAGAAGAAGATATTCTAAAGTAGATAGAAAGTCAACACACAATATAACGTGATTCCACCGATTAAATAGATCGTGTGTACGTCCACGAGAGAAGGGAAGAAACTTTATTAAAACTTTAGGGGAGAACAATAAGAATTACTTAAACCTCACGCTGAGAAGTTACAAGCCCTTGATGGCCATCAAGAACAGCGAACCCTTATGGCTAAGTTTCTCTCACGAATTTCTCAACTAGATCAATTACACCATTAGGAATTACAAATTCGTAGGATTATCTTGGAATACATTGAAGGCCACTCCTAAGGGGTTATTTATAAATCATAAAACTCTCCTAGTTCTAAACGAACTCTTTCAATCAGAATAAAGGAAACTTGAATTCAACTCGGACACAAAACATGTTCAATCAGATAAAGAAAACTTGAATTCAACTCGTACTCAAAACAGATTCAGAAAAAAAACTGCCAAATCTGACATTAATTGACTACCTTCATGACGTATTCACGTCATAATCCTAATAATCTCCCCCTTGACTTGAATACGTTCAAGTCCGAGAATAGCCACCATGTGCTCGCATCCACACACAATTGAACAAACTTGATTTCATCTCCATCTCACTCCCTTTTCTCCATAACCCCCTCATAGGGTTTACATCTTGATTAGGTCGAATAAGTTCAGGCCCAACCTGAACTTTATTACCCAATGATCTCCTTGATCAACACAAGATCTATGAGAATTTGCTTCACTATAGGAGTAACGGTCTGGACTACTTTGTTGCGCGCCTAGTCCCAATTTTCTTTCGGGGTACAATTGAACATCCGAGCTCGAATCCATTGTAGTCTCCGATTGTTCCACAACCTCCGCTTTTGAAACTGAGGATAACCGCAATTCACCAACTGTAACCTCTAAATTCCATAACATATACACATTGCCAACACATTCGGCTTGAAATATTACATGGACCTCTTTGAAAACTTCCATAAGATCGCCTTTCGAACTGAAACAGAACCCTTCCCCTTGTAGGGCTTCCAAGAGAGATGAGATTGTACCTTGATTCGGGAACATGACGAACGCTTTGAAGAGTAATGATGCATCCATCATGAGACCAAAACTGGATTATTCCTTCACTAATACCTTGCTTGTAGCGGAATTCCCCATGAAGACTTCTCCCCCTTGAACCGAAGTGTATGAAGAGAACATCTTCCTATTGGAATTGATATGCTGTGAACATCCAGAATTTAAGACCCGTCTATCTTTGTTACCAACTAATCTGTCTATAACAGATAAAACGTCGCACTGTTCTTCATCTCCTTCAACCAGTTTAGTAATATTAGTATCTGATTATTTTTTTGAAGCCAACTCTTAGATCTAATATGGTCCTTCTTGTGACAATAGTTGCACATCAAGTTCTCGTATTTTGAGTTACCCATGAAAATTTCATTATTACTCTTCTCCTTTTATAATAAACTTGCTCAAAATCATCATGATGAGACTCACTCGTCAACTGAGTGTCAATTTTATCCTTATTGAGTAAATACTCCTTGACCTCATTAACCTTGATTATTGACTTGCCTCCATAAATGATACCTTCCCTAAAGCTTTTATAGGAAGAAGGTAAAAAATACAGTAATAGAAGTGATTGATCCTCATCTTCTACCTTAGCCTCTATTTTATCTGGATCATTGATAATAGAGGAAAATTCTATAATGTAAGACTTAATAGGTATACCTTCATGCATGCGGAGAAAAAAGACGCTGCTTCAGAATCAACCGAATCGCCAACTTCTTCAGATAGCGGTTCTGAAGTCGCTCCCACATCGAGGACACTATTTTCTCCATAGAAAACTTATTCAACTCTTTATCGGCAAGAAAAACTGAATAACAGCCAAGGCTTTTTCATCCAACTCCTGCCAAGTTTTTTCCTTCATGTCTTGAGGTTTTTTATTCCTCCTGAGTAGCGCTTTCTTCAACCTGCTCTGAGTAAGGATGGCGTTCATCCTAATCTGTTACCTGCTGAAATTGATGATGTCATTGAACTTTTGAATATTGAACTTAATCACAGACATCTTCAAGTTACTTTACTCTGATACCAATTGTTGGTAAATAATTTGTATGCTTTGATACCAATTGTTGTGATTTCAGGGGAGGACGCCCCATGACCAGACCAACTGGGACGGCACAGTAGATACGAACCACAAGATCTACTAAGACAACTTGAAGAAGAGGAGAAGAAGATATTCCAAAGTAAATAACAAGCCAGCACACAATATAATATGATTCCACCAATCAAACAGATCGTGTGTACGTCCATAGGAGAAGGGAAAAAATTTTATTAAAACTTTGGGGGAGTAGAATAAGAATTACTTACACCTCATGCTGAGAAGTTACAAGCCATTGATGGCCACCAAGAACAGCGAACACTTTTGGCGAAGCTTCTCTCGTGAATTTCTAACCTAGATGAATTACAGCCTTAGGAATTATAAATTCATGGGATTCTCTTGTAATACATTGAAGGCCACCCCTAAGGGGTTATTTATAAACCATAGAACTCTTCTAATCCTAAACAAACTCCTTTAATCAGAATAAAGAAAACTTGAATCTAACTCGGACTCAAAATACCTTCAATCAGAATAAAGAAAACTTGAAATAACTCGGATTCAAAACAGATCCAGAAAAGAAAACTGTCAAATCTGACATTAATTGACTCCCTTTATGACATATTTACATCATAATCCTAACACTATCATCTATTTATGGGGAGAAGAAAACACCCCCAAATCAGCTCCAGGTCGGGTCTAGATTCATCTCTAACCTGACTGTCAGTCGACGCCCGGTCAACCACTCGAAGTGCGCTCGACCACCCGATCGATCGCTCGAAACTTTCTTACTCCCTGTTTGATCCTCAGAGAGCTTCTGATTGACCGGTCGGTCGACCATCCACTATTGATCACGAGTCAAATCACGATTGTCATATCGTGATTTCCATCTACCTCGATTTTTCTCTCTATAGTTTGAACTCCTTCCTCTTACGGTTAATGTTTCTACGGATGTACCACTCAAGGACTCCTTATTCTTTCGTCTCAACTCGAGATTCACAAGGGCGGTAGTGACCTGAACACAACTTAATGATGCTCTTCTATTTATCTGGGTGAAGACAAATCTCTCGTATCCCTGATCGAGAAAAGAACTCAACAATATTAAGACTTTGTCTTCCTTCTCAATCACAACATCCACATCCGCTAAGTCCGTGAGAAGCTTCACGTAAGTGTTAATATGATCACTGATAGAAATCCCCCTTTTCTACTGGAAATGATAAAGTCTTCTCTCCAAACGCAAGCAATTCTCGACATTCTTCGTCAAATATTTACTCGCAAGGGTCTCTCGGATTTTCTTTGCAGAAGTCTCGTTCATCATATCGTTATGTCTTGTGATAGACACGACCTAATCATTCCATACGCTGTTCTATTCATTTTCTTCTAAACTTTCTCTTCCATTTATGCTGGCCTCTCTTGTAATTTGTGAACATCCTCCGAGTTTTGCGCATTTAACGCATCAAGCACCTCATATCTCCACAATTCAAAATTTTTTGATCCATCAAACTTCACCACATCAATCTTCATGCGGTGAAAGTTTTGTATGTTCTTAACAACAAAATAACCACTACCATCAGATGTTTCTTCAGCTATTTCTACTCCAATTCCACTAACAAGCAAGTATAGCAACTATGGAGTGTTCTATGAGATAAAAATAAGATTTTTACATTCAATTAATATCCTAGAAAGAGTTTTCAATTGATCTCTCCATCCAAATATAGAAGATGGATCTAACACAATAAAAAAAATCTGATTTTTATCTACTCCAAAGTTTTAGACTCCAAGAACCAAGCTCCAAATCAAAATCTACTCCACCAAACAAAGCCCAACCGTTGCCTAGAACTCTGAAACTACTTGTTGAACTTGGAACCAGCCAAAAATACAACTTTAGATCCACAATCAATACACAAAGAGAGAGACAGAGATTTACGAGGTTCGGCAAAATGGCTACGTCCCTGGGCAGAAGAGAGAGATCTATTGATGATTTACACAAGATTTACAAAAGAATTATAATTGTTCTCTCAAGTACTTACTCATTCAGTTAAACCCTAAAATGGATTCTATTCTCTATTTATAGGGAGAAGAAAACGTCCCCAAATCAGCTCCTATTTGGGTCCAAATTCAACTCTGATCCAACTGTTGGTTGACCGGCGGTTGACCACTACAAGTACGATCGACCACCCGATCGATCACTCAAAACCTCCTTGCTCTCTATTTGATCCTCAGAAAGTTTCCGGTTGACATGTTGGTCGACCATCCAAAACTCTTTGCTCTCTGTTTTGGGTTGGTACGGTCAATCTGAGAGCTGTTCTTCAACTCTTGTGTATGTCGGCCGACCGAACTTCTGAAATAGAGTTTAGAAACTCTATTCTTCTTGTTTTTGATCCTCTCTCTACACATGTAGTCCAAAAATCTATTTTACTTCATTTGCCAACTTTTGCCAGAAAACCTGCATTTTATTGGAAGTTTGTGATGGTCCTTGAAAAATGACAGATGATGACTTTTGAGGCTAATTCCCCCATAATGTTATTATGTTAGCGTAATCAGCGGATTTAGCTCTTCACAAAGTTTTTCAAACTTTTAACACATTTTCCATCATTCAGGCACGATTGTTTACATGCTTCATGCTTGTTGGTTTCTTAGTGAACAGTCACAAGGCATGACATATCTCCATCGTCTGATTGTCTTTCCAACGCGTTCCATGTTGACATGAACGGTGCATGCTTAGCCCGAATGCATGGCTAGATTCCATTCAAATTGAAGATTCTTAGTTGTTGTAAGCATAATGAGAAGAGCATGAATTTGTTTATGCTTGAGCAGGTGATTTGAGTCTTAATGAACTTGGCTAAGCTGATACAATGTATTAATCACTTGATACCTGATAATTGGCATCTTTTTTCAGCGCCCCCCCCCCCCCCCCCCCAAAACCCAAAACCACACACACACACACACACACAAAAAAAAAAAAAACACTATGTGATTGATAACAAAATATGTTTTTATTTCGTAAAGAGGATTATTGACGTAAATTATTACTTTCAGATTCAGACTTGCATTTTATGGATACAATGTGCTAGTTACTGTTCTGATTGATATCTGATGATAATGGAACCAAACCTGAAAGCAAACTCCATTAACTATATGTGATTGATAACAAAATATGCTCAAAATGAAGAAAGAGGACAAAAGGAAATGAGCACAAAGAGATAGTTGTATTGGTCAAATTCCAAAATGCTCAAAGGGCCTAGTCAGACTTCCAAAATTGGCGTCACTTGGCAGCAATAGAATGGACCTGCCAACTGAACCAAAACTACTGCTCACTGTTCTGTTATCTCCCAAAATATTAACAGCCCTCAGATTTTTCTGCAGATCCCTCAACAAACAAAACTGATACACTTACCAAGCAATCAGAGAGATAGCGAGAAAGACCCAAGTGGTTCTCATGTTATTTTCTTGCTTCCTTAAAACATCAACTCAGTTTCTCACCACATTTAGGTGGAGTTTCACCCTCTTATCCTCCGCAATCCCTTCAGATTGAATCAATTTCTTTTTCTCAGTGCTCACATTTGATTGTGTTGTTTATTGCAGATAGCAGGTCTATTCATTTGTGCAGAATTTTTTTCTCAATGACCGAGGAGTTTTTCTTAGTGCTCATGTTTGGTTCAAACTGAGAGAAAAAAAGGGTTGATTGGTGATGTGTGAAGCCATGGGTATCAAAAAAACTACTCTTTTGGATACCCGTCTGCAGATGTTCAATAAGGAGTCGAATGAACGTATTGTTTTCAGGAACATGACTCTCTTCATCAGTTCTTTCTGGTTTCACCTCACCAACTGCGCATTCTTTCTGATTAATTTCATAGGGCGACATGTGTTCCGGTACGAGCAATTCCAAGACAATTTTATTGATCTCTCTAAAGTTTTGTATGTTTTTAGTTTTAATATTTGTTCCTTTTTCTTTTGTCCTTATAGAATTAAGATGGAGGATAGCTCTGAGAAAGCAATGAAGGACTACTCTGTTGTGCCATTAGAGACGGTGCCAGAAGCCAATGAGATTGAAGAGAGAGATTTCAATTGCTTTGGTGAAGAGGAGGAGGAGGAGCCTTCAAATTTTAGTTTCAAATTTGAATATCACATTCCAAAGGTGAGTGCTGTAAGCAATGAAGAGCCTTCAGTCCCTTCCACACAGGAGAATTATCAGGCCAAGACCACAAATATCAGCAACTATCGTTTCTTTTCAGAGAGAAATTTCAGTGGGTTTGTCGAAGAACCGGAAGCAGCGACCTTTCAAGTTCATGAATCTTTTATTGATGGTGGTGACAGCGAGGATGAATCTAAATTCCTGTCGGCAGGAAATTTTCAGAATCCTAGTATTCAATCCCAAGATGAGAAATTGGAGCAGAAAATTCCAGTTGTTGCAGAGAGTTTTCCTGGTTTGGACTCAGATTCTGCAGGAGATTTTGAGAAGCCCAGTATGCAATTCCAACATGAGAAGTTGGAAGAGACAATTCCAGTTGTTTCAGAGACTAATTCATTGGGTGAGAAAGAAGGTAACTTTTCTGGTTTCGACTCAGTCTCTGCAGGAGATTTTGAGAAGTCTAATACACAATTCCACGATGTAAACTTCTTCAAGATTCAGAAATTGGGGGGGAAAGGCCAATTGGTTTCGAGACGAATTCAGTAGGTGAGAAAGAAATTACAGAGAGCTTTTCTGGTTTCGACTCAGATTCTGATTCAATAAGCTTGAGTGATGGCTACTCTGTGAAGAACCTTATAGTAGATTCAGAGAGTGATGGGTTCTTATCAGAGAGAGATTTTGAAGATAAGGAGAGCTTGATAGAATCTAGTACATTTGGTATGGAACTGATGGAGGACATGGAGAAAATCGAAGAAGGTCAGTCTTCCAACTCGAGGGCTGGATTTTCTGAAGTTAATAATCAAATTGATTCTGGAATTATATATGATGGCGCCTTTCTCTCTGATAGAGTCTTCAAGGAATCTGAGAAGATTTCAGAAGAAGAGATTCATGAGAATATTTCTCTTTACACTGACAAATTAAGGCAGTTAGATGAAATTTGGTCAGAAAATGACTCTGTCGAGCCTGAAGTGGAACTGCAAGAAATAAATGTAGAAGAAATCAATGAAACCCAGTTGCTAGGTTCGAACAAAGTGCAAACAGAATTGATGGATTCCAGTGATGATGAGCTTCACCATTCCAGAAATGGTTCAAATTCAGAAGACACACAGCCCATGCAGAAGAATTTGGACTTAAACACTGAATGCAATAGTTCTCCAATTAATGACTTGAAGCAAGCGGATGAAGTTCCGAGTAAAGATACTGAAGGATGGGAAATGAGAAAAAGAGAAGAAGATGCAAAGAAGTCTGAAGAGACACAATTGCAGGATGATTTAGATGATGAGGAGTTGGATGAATTGGAGTCTCTATGGGAACATCAGGATTTAATAGAGCAACTGAGGATGGAACTGAAGAGAGTGAGAGCTAACGGGCTCCCAACTATTTTCGAGGAATCCGAGAGTCCAAGGACTATCGAGGATCTGAAGCCATGGAAGATTGATGGGAAGTTCTTGCGGGAGGACACAATGGATGAGCTGCACAAGTTCCACAAGAGCTACAGAGAGAGAATGAGGAAGTTTGATATCCTGAATTATCAAAAGATGTATGCAATTGGTAAGTTTTCTTTACTTTTATTAATTGTTGAGCTCAAATGGAGAATTTTTTTGATGCTGTTCACATAGTGTACACAAGACACATATTTTTCTATGACAGGTATCAGTTAGATTCTGATCATAGTTTCATAATAAAATTGCTTATGGTCTTAATTTCAACAGGCTTTCTCCCGCTGAAGAATCCACTCAAGTCGATGGGGGCTCACAAACCCTTGATTCCAACAATAATTTCTCAGCTCTCCCAAAATTTAAGGCCTCCATTTCGCCGCAAGTCCAGCAACGATCCGTCAGAGAAATTCATGAGAGAACTCCAAGTCGACTTAGAAACAGTGTACGTAGGCCAAACATGCCTCTCTTGGGAGTTCCTACGCTGGCAGTATGAAAAAGCTCGAGAGCTGCCAGATTCTGATCCATACAGGAGTCATCAGTATAATCAAGTCGCCGGAGAGTTCCAACAGTTTCAAGTTATAGTGCAGAGGTTCATAGAGAACGAGTCATTTCAAGGGCCAAGGCTACAAAACTATGTCAAGAATCGATGTGTCCTACCAAATCTTCTCCAAGTTCCTGTCATAAAAGGTAAGACAATTCTGTCATTTCCTAACTACTTGAAACCTGGCAGTTATTTGATCACTCGGTATGTGCTCATGTTCATTGTGTGATTTCTGCATGCTTTATGTCTCATCAAGTCTGTTGTACTTCGCTATCAGATACAAAACTTTAATGTGAGAGATTTAATTACCATCAAGAGTAATTAAACTAGTTAAATGACAAAATTTTTCCTAAATGTCAGAGGACTGCTTGAAGGACAAAATGGAGGAAAAGAGAAAAGGTAACTACGCTGTTACAAGCGAAATGTTAGAAGACATAATGGAGGAGTCTATCAGGATTTTCTGGGAATTTGTCAAGGGAGACAAGGATGAAACTTCGATAATACTAAAAGCTCTGATGAGAAATCAGGTGGAGCTCCAAGATCCATCAGACTTCAAACTCATGTCAGAAATCCATGCAAGTCTGCAGAAGGTAAATTTCTGAATTTTCTCGCACTTTGAAGATGATGAAAGATGAAGCAATCATTTTTTCCCTTCCAAAATTTTGGTTTGGTGCAGAAAGAAAAGAGATTAAAAGATATACTGAAGACGGGCAACTGCTTGGTTAAGAAGTTCAAGAAGCCTCGCGAAGACAGGTCGAATCAAGATCTTTTCTTCTCTCAGGTAGACATGAAGCTGGTATCAAGAGTGCTAAAGATGTCGAAGATCACAACTGATCAATTGGTGTGGTGCGATAAGAAATTGAGCAAGATCACATTTGCAGACAGGAAGATCCACAGGGAGCCCTCTTTTTTGTTATTCCCATGTTGAGATCGAACACTTGTTTCCTCCCCATTTCCGTTGTATCATTTTCAGCGAAATTAAATTTCTACGGAGAATCTAGGTCAAATAGGTCTATGTAAAAGTTTTTGCTAGTTTACAGGAGATGTCTATATAGCATATTCTCAATGTCATAATTTGAAGCACTTTTATGTATGCTTCTAGTGCGTATGCCTCAATGTTACCAAGAACTCCCAAGGATCGGATGAGATTAAACGAAACCAGCCATCAAAGAGCATCACCGTGATTAACAATGCGAACATTCAATGCTAGTGATTCCAATCAACAACAATGGATTAATGTGTGTGTGACACTGTTGCTCTCAAAATTTTGGTGGATCAATCACCAAATCATGGCTGATAATTAGTAGATAATTAAAGAGTGGGATCCAACTCTGAACCTCACAAACTATATAACAAATATCAGGTAGTTAGATCTTTTAATGAGATGCCATGAAATCTGAACAGTACACGGATTGCTACCAAATTACTGAAGCTTGGGGCCTTGCATTTGGTATACAAACAAACTTATTAATTGTTACAAGGACAGGAACAGTGATTGGCTTTGGACCATCCTTGGTGGTGGATCTTGTGGGCGAGTGCCCACACTGAATTTTATAAAAAATTTACAGAACATTTATTATAGTTGAAACTCTTAAGGCTTGGAAGTATAATCACATTTGATGTCTAATTCAAGTAGCAAAGTTTTATAATGAGTTACCGGAGATCATATATTCAAGTCTTAGACTATATTTTATCGTTTTTTTTTTACTTTATTTTATTAAGCTTGCACTGAATTTTTTTTTTCCCTTCTTTTATTTTAGTCATTTACGTTATCTCTCGCCTACACTGAAATAATTTCTTACGCCTGTCATTACTTTTAGGCTTTTAGCATCTTTGAAAACTACTGGACCACTATCAGTAATTAAATCCCCCGAATGTTTAGACATATGTCGGCGAAAATCATTAATAGAGTTAATAACTAAGAAAGTGAGGTTTTTTTGTACTAATATGAGCACAAGCTTATAATTAAAGAGTAAGCCTACTATTAGATCGTGAGAGGTCACAACCGAGCGCGATCAGTCGATACAGGTTTCATAAGATGGGAGAAAATGCATAAATATTGCATAATTAGTGGGTTCTGGCAAACAAATGTTTTTTTCCTCCTTTCCTCTAAATTATGCATAAATGTTTTTTTCCCACCTTTTTTCACCACTGAGATAATGGGTTTGATAAAAGAAAAAGAAATCTCCACACTTTAGATTTCGGCTAATATTCATAAAAATAAAATGAACTTTTCACTGTTTCAAGAAAATACCACGAACTTTCAAAATTGTAAGAAATACCACAAAATTTAAACTTTTAATAAAATATCACACGACTGTTAACAACAAAGAGAAAAAGAGCAAGTTATCGCTTATCCCGGATACACAAAATTAAGAGATAAATAGCATCATAAGAGAGGCGGCGTAGACATGAGAGATAGACGAGGGCTAGAGGTTAGCGGGGACATGGGAAGTGGTTGGGGGGGGGGGGGGGGGGGGTGTAGGGGGCTGGGGGAAGGCGAGATTAGGGTGATGGTGAGGGGTTGGAGGCGGGGGCTAACGGAGGAGGCAGAGAGGACGAACGCGAGGGGGGCTGGGGGAGGCGAGGGGCGGCCTGGGGGAGAGCAGAGGGTAGGGGCATCAGTTGTTTTCGGTGAGATTTTGCCAATATTTGCAAAATCGAACTATAAACAATCAACATCAGAAGTCGAACCGAGTCGATTCAGTTTGGTTAATTCGGTTCTAGTTCCTCGGCCACCGCTCGCCTCCCCACCAAAAAATGAACCCTCTCCCTCTCCCCTCTCAAACAAGCACCCATCCAAGAAATCAACCAAGCACCCATCAAAGAAAACCTAACCAAATATGTAAATAACAAGAAGAAGAAGAAGATAAAAGACAAATATTTATCAATCATAATTGAAATTGGAATTGGAATCAAAAAATCTGAAATTTGGGGCGCACCTAACAGTAGGGGAGGGGAGAGATAGACGGGACAGGACAGGTGATGGGATTGGATTGGAAGAGAGAATGGGCAGCGAGCTTGGATCAAAGGAGAGGATGGCAGAGAGTTTGGATCAAAGGATCTATAAGGAAGAGGAGGAAGGAAGATCGACAAAGACGATGAACCCGAAGCCCCTAGGCATGCCTCCTCTCTCAAACGATGAACGCGAAGCCCCTGGGCATGCCTTCTCTCTCCCCCCTCCCCCTCTTCCCCCCTCAAGGCTGAGAGTGAGGACACTGAGAGGAAGTAGACTGGGGGTAGGGTTTGTATTAAGGTGGAGGCTGGGATTTAGAAACGATAGCAATTTGGTTGGGTTCGGGTTTCACAACCCAAAACCGAAACCCGACCGAATTGATATGGTTCGAGTCGGGTCGGGTCCGATTATTGAGTTTCAGTTGAATATATTGATTTTACCCAAACTGTACTCACCTCTAGCATAGGGTGGCGGGAGAAGGGAGCGGTCGATGCAGGGGCTGCGTAGGGTTGGGGATTTATTTTAAAATTTGAAATTTAATTGGGAGAGATGAATAGTATTTTGGCATTAAAAGGTCACATGTTTTACACATGTTCATTTTCTTACGCACAGGACTAACAGAGGGTATATTTTTTGAGAATTTGAGGAAAAGTTTATGATATTTTTTGACAATTTTGAATGTTCATGATATTTTCTTAAAAAAAACGGTGAAAATTTATAATATTTTTACGAATTTTAGCCGATCTCACCATTTTATAGAATAGGCCCAATAAACCGCCCAGTGCCCCCAAAACCCAATTAACTTTCGGGTCGAAATTTGTGCTGGTTCGGGTTCAATCCCAATCTCAGAAACACAACCCGTTGATCGAATGAATATAGCCGCCTGATCTAGGTTTCAGCAAACAATATAAAATCTCTCTTTCTTTCTCACATTACCCCCGAGCTTGCCCCTTTCGTTGCGGCGGTAGCAGAGAAGTTCAACACAATGGTGCAGCGATTAACGTACCGTACGCGCCACAGCTATGCAACGAAGTCGAACCAGACTAGGGTTGTCAAAACCCCAGGTAAAGATCCATCTTTGCTCGTCTTTCAATCAAATTACGGTTCATCCATAACTTCAATGTATGAAACGCTTGTTTTGATCGCCTTACCATTGGGTTTTAACTTGTGGGTTGGTTTCAAAATCGCATCTTGCTTTGTGGGTGAAGTCTATTTTGATGTGTTAGGGTTTTTTTCCTTTCTCTTCAGTGTTTAAAACCCTAGATAGGTTTCATCTCGAATTTGTCAATTTCTTTTTTGTGTGCTTTTCATTTATATTTGAGTTTTATTGAGTGGGTTAGCTTCAAAATCGGGTCTCGCTGATGAGTTATTTGCAATGTAATTTATTGATCCGGGTTTTTATGCATGAACTCAGGTGGGAAGCTCACGTATCAGACTGCCAGGAAGAGGGCGAAGGGTCCGAGGTGCCCTGTGACTGGCAAGAGAATCCAAGGGGTATGTTATAGGCTTAATAGCTATTATTTTGTGTTATTTTTGTTTCATCTCTGAACCTTACGTTTATGCACTACTTGAATGTGTTGGTTTGAAAGTGTAACTAGTGTGATATTACAACTACTGTGATGTGATATTCTGTCTGTTTTTCACATAAGAATGAAGATGCCCTTGACCTATTGATTAACCGAGTTATGTCTTGGTTGTTGGTGTGGACTATCATGATGATGATATTATTAATTTGATATTTCTTTAACCTTCAATCTTGGTTGTTGGTGTGGACTATCATGATGATGATATTATTAATTTGATATATCTTTAACCTTCAATTTACATGATAAAATTCACTGTGATGTCAACCCATACAAGTTTTTCATGTTTTGGTTAGGATTGTTATAAGGAATGTGTAAGCTTTAGGATTTTGTGTTCTCTTTTTGCCACTCTTTGCAATGTTTGGATGCTTGTTGGCTATCTCGTAACCATCTTGGGTGTGTTCAGCTGTTGCAATAGATAGTTTGAATGCGTTCTTTGTTAGTACTCTCTTCATAACTAGTTAATTCTTGTTCTTCCATGCTTCGGTGCTCCTTTTGTATATGTCATGTGCATCTATGTATACATTTTTTTGTTAATGTATTGGGTTTGTGATGGAACACAACTAGCAATTTGTGATACAATAAATATACCTTGTCATGTATCAGTTTTGCCTATGTTTAAAGTGAATCAATATCTTGTGTACATCATGTTTCATGGGTTGAAAGTGTGGATGATAGGTCACATTATGTTCTTGTTTCCATTAGCCAGAATAATACACTAGCTTGTTCTTTTACATGCTACATGTGGGGTTATTGAGTCACTAAAATGTGTCTTGATTTTCTGTCTATAGTTGTCCATGTTATATTTTGGTAGTGGCTGTGGATAAGGAAAGAAAAAGGGTATTCTGTCATGGTCATATAATGTTAGTTGTGTGTTTTAGAGCATATTTGTTTTGCTCTCTTCACATTATTTACTGGAGGATGTCATCCTACTTTATCATCCGTTAGGTCTATAATTCTGTATGTGACTCTTCTGACGTGGATAATCGTTTCTGTATGCCATTTTAGATTAATGTTTGATAATACTTAATTTCGTGATGACCTATCAAATGGTCTATTCACTTGACCTGTTGACCTGCTGCTAGGAAGTGCCTTAGTACTGGGCATTTGATCACTGTAGAGAACTGGGAAGGATTCAAATTAGGAAATTTTTTGGAACAGTTTTGAAACCATTAACCATCTCTCGTTTTCGAGGACTTCCAGTCTGTAAGATATGACTTGCTTGAAGCAATAGTTTGATTCCATGGTGTAAAGTCTTGGTATTAATCAATGGTTTTTAGTAAGCAATATCATCAATCTTGGCTATCAATATATCAGCAGTCGTAGCCATGATATGTCCAATATTATAAGATTAATATTGTATTGTTCAGAACCTGATATAATATTGCCGATTTATTGGAATCGGACAATATTTGATACCATGCTTTTTTCTATGCATGGTCCATTCTCTATTCTTTTCATGCAGAGGAATGATACTCATTTAAAGAGTTACAGATTTCAAAATTCATAATACTGGTCCATATTTGTGCATTTTGTGAAGTGTATACTTACATAATTTCCTCAGTGATGTACATACTATGCGAATAATGGTTTCTATTGTATTGTAAATTAAAGTGAACTCATACTGTTCTATCAGCATTCATTTTTTTTAATAGCATTACTAGAAAGCATGATCAGATCATCCATGATTCAAATGGCTTCTCTTTTTTACTTGTTAGTGATGATAATATATTGTCATCTTACTGAAATGCTGGTTCTCTTTATACCTTTTTTTAATTAGAGAAAATATCTTCTTTCAGATTCCTCACCTAAGGCCTACTGAGTACAAGAGATCCAGATTGGCAAGAAACCGGAGGACTGTGAACCGTGCATATGGTGGTGTACTTTCTGGAGGTGCTGTCAAGGAGAGGTCAGTCCGTTTAATCTTGATGTTGTTTATGTTGATCTCACCCTCTACGAACCTTGACCACTCTACTGCCGGTTGTGTGTTTCAGGATCATTCGAGCTTTCTTGGTTGAAGAGCAAAAGATCGTGAAGAAAGTCTTGAAGATTCAGAAGGCCAAGGAAAAGCTAGCTGGAAAGAGCTAAATGTCAGGAAACAGAAAGTCAAATTGTTTGAATTTTGTTTACCTAGGAAGAAAATTTTATTATCTTGGCTATTATTTACGATGATGGATGAGTGTGCTAGCAAGAATTACGGTCAGAGAACATGCTTTCATCCTAGGGCAAATCTTATATCCTTGGCATGAACGTCTTTAATGTTTTGTGCGATTTGAAATTCCCTTTTGTTCTTGGTTATTTGTTTTGAACATGGCATTTCTGCATTTCTTGAGTTTGTTAGTTGACATTAAATTCACTATTTTAAACCATGAGCTCTTGATTAAGGACTCTATTGTGATATTGCCGTGGAAACAAAGTAATGCTGTATTTATCCAAAACCACTAGGTGGTACTGTTTTGCTATGTTCATATATTTGTCTTGTTTCATAATTATTGGTATTTGTGGTACATTTTTGTGTTGTCTGATTAGTCCTGACATATTATTTGTCAAGCACATCCTTTATTTTTTTCCAGAAACAATTCATTGTTTTTATGTGTCTGTTAATGGGGTGATTTAGACCCTTCAATTTTTCACCAGTGTTCTTCCTCTAATAATGCATCCTGATATTGCTTTGATTGTGAATGTTTTTTGTCCTCAAAACATTCTTTTGTTGCATTTGGTCATGTGGATGGATTTCCATGGATGTAGCTTTTTATTAGGACAATGTGACAAATTGAAGCAATGCGTTATTGCAGCAAACAGAAAGCAACATCTTTGAATCTACTGCATGTGATCTTTGGTAATTTGTCTTCTTTTGATCCAAGAACCTTGTTCCTGACATCGATAGTGTAGGGCGTTAGCTTTTCATGTTGGGGGAGCGTTTCTTTGGCCACCATAACTTTTTAGTCTTAAGACGGGTTGTCTCTTCGTCCACAAGTTCGATCCCAGTGGTTGCGGCCAAGACTCTGAGCCAGCACGCTGATGAGCCGATCACAATGTCAAACATTCCAGGTGCGTTCCTATGAAAAAAATCGCTTCTCGGTTGGAAACGTTTTGAGAGGCTCCTTTGATCGTGTTCTCTTGCTCTGCTCCTTGTGTTGCTACCATAGACCTGCACGCAGGTATAAACTGAGAAGAAGAAGGTTAGGCAAACCTATAGTCTTGTAGAATGGCATTGATGATCTTGAAGAACGATTTATTTTACCTGGTCATACAAGAAGGGTCATACAAGAAGGCAATCCAGAATCGGAACCTTGCTCTTTCGTAAGGATCTCCAGGGTTAAGTGGAGTTTCCTTCCATGTCTCTTCAATGTATTCAAGTATGACAGGCGATTCGGCTATGGGCTTCCCATTGTGCACGCGGACGGGGATCTTCTTGTGGATCAGGTTGTATCGGAGAAGGGATTCGCTTTCGTTTCCAATGTTTTCTTCTTCGCAGGTGTAGGGTATGCCCTTGAGCTTGAGAGCGATTTCAATCTCCAAGCAGAAGGGACTAGCCCAGAATCCATTCAGTTTGAGCTCCCCTCCTTTGATTTGACTTTCTGGTAGTTAGAATTGAGACGGTTTCAGTTTCAGATATTATTTTTCAATATTTTAGATTTTTCAGAATCTTCTGAAATTTTTCTGAATTATTTTGGAAAACCTCTGAATTCGGTGTCGACCGATACCGATAATCGGCTCTACTACGATTTCTAATTTACAAAATTAGTTGAGTTTATGAAATCCGTTTTCATTTATTTTTCAGAATCATATTTTTACTTTAGCGTATTTTTTAGAGATTTTTCTGAATTTCTTAAAAATTTGGTCAAATCGGTGTCGCCCAATTTTGGCGATACATTTCAAGATTTTTAACTTGCAAATCGGATAAGTTTTTTAGAATCTGATTTCACGTTCCCCTTCGCGTAATATTTGCTATTTTACAGAATTTTTGGGAAACTTTCAGAGCTAGACCAATATTGGCCCAATAGTATAATAATAATAAAATATTATTTTTATGCCTCTTTTTTCCTTCTCCTTTCTTTTCCAGTCCTCCACGGCCTTTCCCTTCTTCCTTTATTAACCCCTCCCTCTCTCTTTCTCTCTCTATTCTATCTAACTCTCTCTTCCTTTCTCTCTGTCCCTCTCTCTCTCTCCCCCCCTCTCCCCCCCCTCCGGGCGTCGTTGCCGGCGAGGCAAGGGCCGCCGCCGGCCAGGCGCGGCCACCGATCAAGGGGGTGCTGCCCCTTCCCCCCATCTCTCTAATGGGTTTAAAATCAATAACCTTAATTCAAACCCATTAACCTGTTAGCCTTATAACCCAATAATCCATCATTTATATTAATGGGGATGGGTTGTGGATCTAAACCTGACCCAATAAGCAACTCAAACCCGCATCCAAAACCCTATAAGGTAAAAAGTTCATAAAAATCTCTGATACTTTATAATATTACATTTTGTTTTATTTATTACACATTTAACCTATTTTTATTGATTTTAGTGTTCAGTCTATATCTGGAGCAACCGGTAGCCGATCTGGACAATACGGGAACCGTTGCGATCGTAGAAAGACGAGCTACATTCCTGTACAAGATATATATATAAGTGTTTTTCCTTTACAAATTATATTTTATTAGGTTTAATAAAATTGATTGATTATTTTATTTACTGAATCGTGATAATCGGTATATCACTGTAAATTTAATTTAATAAATTGTGATTATCAGTAAAGCATCATAATTAAAATATGCTTGATTATTCTTCAAATATAATTGATAAAATAATTATTTATTTTGTTTCTTGATTTCTACAAATGTAGATGAATTATCTAAATATTGGGATTAATAAGTTAATAATTTAAATAAGTAAACTAATTAATAGATGAATAAGTAAAATTGATAAGATAATTTTGTGATAAAATTGTAATCGTTATTACAAATATGAATGTCTGACGCCTGATTATCTTAGTGATATTACTCTGGTATGGCCAATGTTACTTGACTCACATTGGATATTATTATTTATATATTTTGATAATCACTTTATATATATTACATTTATTTGCATATTATTAACACACCAGACATAGTCATTTCATGTACATATATCTCATCACATAAATACCGTTACATATGACACTATTATTTCATTTACTATTGATACACAGATACGCTACTCCACTGGAGACTGTTATTTCATATAAGCGTATCATCGCTACGTGAATACTCTGTACACAGGTAATTCATGTTCTTATGCTACTGTTACATAGATTTACCGGTATACATCCATTAATTGTCTCTGTATTTCTGTTGCATGGATCACTGTTTATATTACATAAATATTGTTATATGGATATTCCTGTATTCCCGTTACATAATTATTTTTCGTTACTGATATTGATATTCTTATTGCTGGACATGTAAGCTGTTGATATGCGATGTGTGGAACTAAGTATCACGTGAACCCAAGCCACGAGGGCCACATCTAGAATTCCACATCTATTGTTTCTCATTTCTCGTTATCATATTACACGCTATCAACAGAGCTCATGTTCTGTTATCCGTTACATGTATCATGTATTGTACTTGTTCTTAATACACTGTATAGTTTAAATATAATAAATATAACTTGAAGATTGGGGAACTTGATGATTGATTAGATCTTATCGGTGGATGTTCTTGGATCCATATTCGTCACACTGCAGGGGACGTGGTAGTGCTAGCTACCGCTTGTATTGTATATAGCTTATCAAGCTCTTGTTTCTTGCTCCTGCCCTAGCGGGTAGCCCTGGTCTCAGCAATCAGGGGTTTGTTTAAGGCCGTAGTCCCGGGTATGCGCGGGATACACTCACCCGATTAAATCTCCTTGACCATTGGGTTTCCAATTAATATAATAAATGGTATGAACAATAGTGATGTCAGGAACGCTTGTTATCTGGTCATTTTCTCGTTCAGATCATGGTACCCGTATGCCATGTTCGGATGAGTTCGTCCGGAGTACGAGCTCCGGTATGAACTGCGAGTGGTATGGGACACTGGAAGAGATTAATTAAAATACCAGGCGGTATTGATTATTATTATTGTGCAAATAACATGACTTACCCGATACATGTATATTACTGTTCAATTATACCTATTACTATTCCTGATATTTTATCCACTATCATGTCACCTGTACACCTGTTACACTTCCTGATATTTGTTACACTTCATTGGGTAACGTACTATCCATGTACACACATACTCTGTATTTTATGTATTCTGTTTCATGTATACTCTGTACACAATGTTACTGTATAATCACATCACTGTAGTATAATTTATTCTACATACTTCATATCTCCATGTTCATAATTATCACGATACCATTATACTACAATTATTATTATATTAAATAAGAAATATAAAGTAAGTAAAACTTGCTACATATTACTTATACATACTGATGTAATTAAAAACACTTAATACCATATCATACTACGCATATTGAGAATCATATATAAATAAAATAACTCTATTGACTGTAGTAACATAATTCCCCAAAGTGTCTTACCTATTATTTTAGGTAGCACAACCCGGACATATAAACAGATAGTAATAATATAAAATAGAATGTTATTGTGATAATGACACTGTTATAGTATGCTAGCGATTGATGATATTAAATTATGACACTTGTATATTTTTTCCGATTGTTATTATCATACTGTATCACTGGTATCTAAACATGTGTTATATATTATTATCATGAATGTATTATTATAATATATATTACTGTTTCGTTCATTTTACCACTCATTAGGTCGCTTTCTGACGACCCTGAGTTTGCGTGTCCAGGTTGGAGACCCGAGGTATCGTAGTTCTTAGTGTTTCCTGAGATACTGTTAGGAGATGTAATATCCCTAAGTTTTGATACTGTAAATTTATATTTTTTTTATTCGTATTTTTTTCGTAAAGTAATTATTGTGTTTGTACCAGTATTCCTCCTCCTTGACTTCTCCCATACTCTTTTGTTCTTGGACCTGTTGGAGGAGAGATACTATTAAGGAGGTGATGTGCCGTCGAAGATCGCCGAGGAAGTCGACGACAAAAGCCGAAGAAGACAGCAGAAGAAACCAGTAGCAGCAGCAGTTCTGGCAGAGGTCGGTCGACCGGTCCGGTCGACCGACGTGCACAACGTGCACAGGGGTCGGGCGTCGACCGGTCCGGTCGACCGCTCTAGAGAAGCCAGCTACGGGAAGAATCGGTCGACCGTTCCGGTCGACCGACAGGGAGCACCAAACTTACGGGCAGAATCGGTCGACCGTCCCGGTCGACCGACCTGGAGATATTAAGTCTCTCAGTGTGTATCGGTCGACCGGTCCGGTCGACCGATCGTCGGGTTTGGGCAAAAATCTGCTGCTCCGCAAATTGCGGAGCAGCGGGTATAAATAGAATTTTGGGCTGTTCTAGGGTTTCTAACCTGCGAAAATAGAAGGCTTAGGGTTCTCTTATACTGAAAGAGGCAAAAAGCCATTGTAATCATCTTCCCTAATACAAATCTCTCCATTTGATTGCCCGAGGACGTAGGCACGTTGGCCGAACCTCGTTAGATTTGTGTTTTTGCGATTGCTTGTTCTTCGTGGATTGGTTTCATTGTTTCTGTGATTGAGATCGATTGGATCCTCTATTGGTTGTTGTCTCCCGCGCGTAACAAGTGGTATCAGAGCATCTAGGTTGCTCTTTGGGATTTCTGAAGATCCGGAGGCCTCGAGATCGGATCCGGTGGAGATCGTGTGTCGATCTCGGATATGAGGTATTGGGTGTTCGAGGGATCGTGTGTCGATCTCCGGAGGACTCAAGGAGGTTTCTTGGATCGGTGGTGAAATAGATCTGGTGAGAAACTCGAGCTAGGGTTTCACGGGAGAGGTAAAAAAAAAAAATCACATTTTTATCTCGGTAATAGATCTATTTTTCAAGTCATTTGATCTTCCGCATAGTTAGAGGGTCAAAGAAAGAATCTCAATGGCAGAGGAAGTTGCATCTGTTAGAACAATGAATACTCACCCTAGAATCGAAGTTGTTAAGTTCAATGGCACTAACAATTTTGGGATGTGGAGGTGTGAGGTGATGGATGCGTTGAACGCATCTAATCTGGAGGATACTCTCCTATTGGAGAGGAAGAAGAACACTACAACAGATGAGGAATGGGCAAAGATGAATAGATCGGCATGTGGCTTGATTCGTTCATGCTTGACACAGGATATCAAATACCTTGTGCAACATGAGACGTCTGCAAAGAAACTGTGGGAAACCCTAGAAAAGAAGTACCTGATAAAGAGCGTGGAATCCAGGTTACAGCTTAAGAGCAAGTTGTATCAGTTCAGGATGAAGAGGGGGAGCACAGTAAATGAGCACATAAACCGGTTTACAAAGCTTCTTACAGATCTGATAAACGTGGATGTCAAGGTAGAAGAGGAAGACAAGGCAGTCATTCTCCTGAACTCGCTCCCATCTGAGGAGTATGAGACATTCACCATGACGTTTATCAATGGTAGACAGACTTTGGACTACCATGAGGTGTCGTCTGCATTGATGAGCTATGAGACAAGGAAGAAGGAGCGGCATCCTTCTCAGTCAGGGTCATCAGCGGAGGCATTGGAGGTGAGAGGCAGAGGTTCATCTAGAAAGGGAAAGGAGATCAGGGGAAGATCGAAGTCCAGGCCGGGATTCAAGGATCTTAAAAGAAACCAGTGTGCTTTCTGCAAAGAAATTGGGCACTGGAAGGTTGACTGTCCAAAGTACAAGGGGAAGAAGAAGGAATCAAAATCTGAGGCAAATCTAGCAAGAGTGAAGAGGCTGCAAGCGGTAAATCACAGGCAGATGGTTCAGATTCAGATTCTTCGGTGTTCTCCTTTTCAGTGACCGCTCCCATTGTAGGCTACTCGGGGGATAACGAGTGGATCCTGGACACAGGTGCTACATATCATGTATGCCCTAATCGAGATTGGTTTACCAGTCTTGAGAAGTTGGAGGGATGTTCGGTCGTCATGGGCGATGATCATCCGTGCATCATGGAGGGTGTAGGCACTATTCCGATCAGGATGTTTGATGGGATGGTGAGGGAACTGAAAGAAGTGAGATATGTACCTCAGCTGAAGAGGAACTTGATCTCTGTAGGTGCTTTGGAATCATTGGGGCTCAGTGTGTCTATTAAAGAAGGTGTTCTTAAAATGACAAAGGGCTCAATGGTGGTGTTGAAGGCCGACCGCCGGAACAATTTGTATTACTTGAAGGGTAGTACAGTGACAGGGCAGGTGGCAGCTTCTACCAGTCAGAAGGAAGATTCGACCCGGCTGTGGCACATGAGGCTGGGACATGCAGGGAAAAATCATTGCAAGCTCTTGTAAGAAAGGGGCTGCTGAAGGGGTGCAGAGACCTGCAAGCTGGATCTGTGTGAACATTGCATCATAGGCAAGAAGACGAAGGTGAAGTTTGGCACAGCTTCACACTGCACCGAAGGCATTCTTGATTATGTTCACACAGATGTATGGGGACCCACCAAGACTGCATCAATTGGGGGAAACCACTATTTTGTATCGTTCATCGATGACTATTCTAGGCGCTGCTGGGTGTACACCATGCGACACAAGAATGAAGTCCTAGAATTGTTTGTGAAGTGGAAGGCTAACTTGGAGAGAAGCACGGGAAGGAAGGTCAAGGTTCTCCGTTCTGATAATGGAGGAGAGTACATATCAGACCCTTTCCAAAAGCTATGTCTTGATGAGGGCATAGAGAGGCACTTCACAGTGAGAGAGACTCCGCAACAGAATGGGGTGGCTGAGAGGATGAACCGGACCTTGCTAGAGAAGGTTCGGTGTATGTTGTCCAATGCAGGATTGCCAAAGAAGTTTCTGGGCTGAAGCTTTGGGATATGCATGCCACCTCGTCAATAGGTTGCCGTCGTCTGCAATAGGGGGGAAGACCCCTCTTGAAGCTTGGTCTGGTAAAGCTGCTGAAGATTATGATATGCTCCGGGTATTTGGATGTCCAGCCTACTATCATGTCAAAGAAGACAATTGGATCCGAGAGCAAAGAAAGGGTGTTCGTTGGCTTCAAGCGAGGAACCAAGGGGTTCAAGATCTGGGACCAACAGGACAACAAGTTCATAGTCAGCAGGGATGTCACATTTGATGAGGCCTCGATGATGAAGCCTACGGTCTCCCAGCAGGTGGAGACTAGTAAGACCAATGAGCTATTGCAGCAGGTGGAGAGTGATGCAAATCCACCATCTCTAGAAGATTCAGTATCAGTGAGGATCATTCCTGAGGTGACACTGGGAGGTGATCAAGTTGCAGAAGAAGATGCTGAAGTTATTGAAGAGGATCAGGAACAAGTCATGGGTACTGTTCCAGATCCCACTGCAGTTGAAAGACCAAGGAGGAATGCTAGGAGACCTGGCTGGCTCACCACCGATATGGTTATTGCACATGCACTTCCAGTTGTTGAAGAGGCGATTCCATCTACTTTCAGGGAAGCTGAAATCAGTTCAGAAGCTGAGTTATGGAAAGGGGCCATGGATGAAGAGATGCAATCTCTTTATAAGAACAACACATGGGAACTTACCAAGTTGCCCAAGGGGAAGAGGGCCATAGGGTGCAAGTGGGTATTTGCCAAGAAGCAGGGATCCCTCCAAGGAGATAAAGTGCGCTACAAGGCAAGGCTGGTGGCTAAAGGCTACGCACAGAGAGAAGGAATCGACTACAACGAGGTGTTCTCCCCGGTAGTGAAGCACTCGTCTATTTGGATTCTATTGACTTTGGTGGCGCAGAATGAGTTGGACCTTGACCAACTTGATGTGAAGACCGCCTTTCTCTACGGCGATCTTGAGGAGGAGATCTACATGAATCAGCCCACAGGTTACAAAGCTGCAGGGAAAGAGGAGTTGGTATGTAAGCTGAAGAAATCGCTGTACGGTTTGAAGCAGTCTCCTAGACAGTGGTACAAGCGATTTGACAGCTTCATCAGGAAGAAGAAGTACACACAAAGCCACTTCGATCCATGTGTGTACTACAACAAGTTACCATCAGGGGAGTATATCTATCTACTGCTCTATGTAGATGATATGCTGATTGCTTCTAGGTCAAGATCTGCTATTGATTCTCTGAAGAAGACGTTATCGTCCGAGTTAGAGATGAAGGACCTGGGGGAAGCAAGAAAAGTATTGGGCATGGAGATCACAAGGGACAGGGATGCTGGCAGGATAAGCTTGACTCAGAAGGGCTATCTGGAGAAGGTACTGCAGAGGTTTAATATCGGGAAAGATACTAAGACTGTTAGTACACCAATGGCGCCGCACTTCAAGTTGTCAGCGAAGATGTCTCCAAGGAGTGTTCAAGAACGTGAGCATATGTCTCATGTTCCATATGCCAATGCCGTGGGTAGCTTGATGTATGCGATGGTATGTACAAGGCCAGATCTATCACAGGCAGTCTCCATGGTGAGCAGATATATGCATGATCCAGGTCAGGGTCATTGGGAAGCTGTGAAATGGATCCTGAGATACATCAAGGGTACTGTTGATGTAGGCCTCGTATTTGAGAAGGACAACACCGGGAAGCAAGAATGCATAGGCTATGTGGATTCGGACTATGCAGGTGACCTTGACAAACGCCGGTCGACTACGGGATATGTCTTCACATTCTCACAGGCACCGGTGAGTTGGCGCTCCACACTTCAGTCCACAGTTGCATTGTCGACTACAGAGGCGGAGTATATGGCTTTGACAGAGGCCATGAAGGAGGCTATTTGGCTTCAGGGTTTGCTTGATGATCTGGGCGTGGAACAGGATATATTGAAGATAAACTGTGACAGCATGAGTGCCATCTACTTGGCAAGGAACCAGGTCTATCACGCAAGGACGAAGCATATCGATGTCAGGTACCACTTTGTTCGGGAGATTCTAGAGGAAGGTGACATCAACTTGTTGAAGATTCATACTTCGGAGAATCCGGCCGATATGCTTACAAAGGTGGTGACGGGAGTGAAGTTTGCACACTGCAAAGACTTGCTCCATGTCCTTCAGGTGAACTGAGCTCGCTGAAGCTCATTGGAGTGAACTACGGACGGCTTGATCCCTTGGGCAAGGGGTACGTAGGCAACCGGTTTGGTGCAGCCACTTTCAAGTCGGAATTCAGAATTCGGCTCAGATTTGAAAATCTTCACCGAGGTGGAGAATTGTTGGAGGAGAGATACTATTAAAGGAGGTGATGTGCTGTCGAAGATCGCCGAGGAAGTCGATGACAAAAGCCGAAGAAGACAGCAGAAGAAACCAGTAGCAGCAGCAGTTCTGGCAGAGGTCGGTCGACCGGTCCGGTCGACCGACGTGCACAACGTGCACAGGGGTCGGGCGGTCGACCGGTCCGGTCGACCGCTCTAGAGAAGCCAGCTACGGGAAGAATCGGTCGACCGTTCCGGTCGACCGACAGGAGCACCAAACTTACGGGCAGAATCGGTCGACCGTCCCGGTCGACCGACCTGGAGAGATTAAGTCTCTCAGTGTGTATCGGTCGACCGGTCCGGTCGACCGATCGTCGGGTTTGGGCAAAAATCTGCTGCTCCGCAAATTGCGGAGCAGCGGGTATAAATAGAATTTTGGGCTGTTCTAGGGTTTCTAACCTGCGAAAATAGAAGGCTTAGGGTTCTCTTATACTGAAAGAGGCAAAAAGCCATTGTAATCATCTTCCCTAATACAAATCTCTCCATTTGATTGCCCCGAGGACGTAGGCACGTTGGCCGAACCTCGTTAGATTTGTGTTTTTGCGATTGCTTGTTCTTCGTGGATTGGTTTCATTGTTTCTGTGATTGAGATCGATTGGATCCTCTATTGGTTGTTGTCTCCCGCGCGCAACAGGACCCACTAGCCTATACCCAAATTTCCTATTCCTAATCCAACCCATTTGTATAAACCCAAACCCATTACCCTTTTGATCAAACCCACAACCCAAACCTTACAAGATCAGATCCTAATCTAATCCCCCCAAAATCTCCTCAAAATCCCAACCTAATCCCATGATTTTCTCTCCCTTAATCCTCTCCCCAATCCCAACAACTCCAGCCGCACCCCCTGTTGGCTGCCACCAACCATGGCCGAGCACCCCCTCCAATCTCGCTCTCACCATGGCTGTGTACCACCAGCGAGATCCCCCTTCTTGCTGCCGCAGATCTCCTCCAGGGCTTCCCCTTTTCCCTTGATGGCCGAGCACCATACCCAAGTCCCTTGGCAGCGCCTCCCCCTTCTCTGGATGGCTGCCACATCTCCTCCATGTCCAGCAGTCAGGCAACACACCACAGCAGGCCGGCCATTACCACCAGATCCAACACGGCCCCCTTCACCCAGGCCGCAGCCATGGTCCAGATCAGCCTGGCCGCCTGCCTCCTGGACTCGCCCAGCGACACAAACAGCCAGCAAGGATCAGCAGGCCAGGCGCCACCATCCAGCAGCCACCTCTTCTCCTCCCCTGCAGATCCAGCCCCCGGATCCCCTCCGCGACGACACAGTTACATCGATAGCAGCACCTACAGGCCGACAGCGCCTCCTCGACAGAAGCAACCACCCAGATCCAGCGCGCAGGCAGCGAGCGAGCGGCAATTCCAGGCCCTTCCGGCGAGCGCGAGATCCCCAGCTTGCAGCCAGGCCTTCCCCAGTACCCTGGCTACCCTCCTATGCGGTCCAACAGCGAAGAGCGGCACCACAGCGACCGTAACGGCGACTCGCCCGGCGACGACCAGATTCCCCAATGTGAGTGTTTCTCCTCATCTCTCTCTCATTCTTTAATTTGGAGAATTGTAAATATTTTTATGTATGTGATGGATCATTTCATGTGTTATATTGTTATGAGTGTGGAGAACTTTAAGTATGGTAGTGGATTTGTCATTCCCTTTACCTTACATGATGAATACATAGAATAGGAGATGTACATGTCTATGATGTTGGAATCCTTTATTTACCATATGAGTGCTTAGATTATCAGTGTAGACATGCATGTTGGAGAGTAGGTGTGTATTGGAGAGAATATGGGAAGAAGAGTGGATGTATCTCAAGTTTTTAAGTGCCCAGACAGAACCTGATTAGTCGACCAATACCTGTTATTAGTTGACTAATCCTTGTATTAGTCGACTAATCCTAGACCCTAGTCGACTAGGCTTCCTCCCAGGAAAACTGGTGAACTCTCTGTTAATTCCCTGTCAGTCGACTTGTCACCTGGTTAGTCGACTAACAGTAGTTAGTAGTCGACTTATATTTCCCCTAGTCGACTAATTATGAGACCTGGAAGTTGTGTAGCACCCTGTATCTGTACCAGTCGACTGGCCTTACTTTTATAGTCGACTTACCTTGCCCTAGTCGACTTGGACTACCTCTATAGTCGACTAAGAACCCTTCTAGTCGACTACATATTTCCCCTAGTCGACTTCAGTGAGTCTGTCAGCTGTGTATGGTTACCTGATGGATTGTGGACTTCACCCATGAGTTATGTGTTGGTCATAGATGAATGTATATGATATCGAGGATGGATACATGATGGAATGACTTGACTTATCATGTTAGAACTTATATGCATGGATTGGATACGTTGTCAGGTGTTGGGATCTGATGTTGACCTTAATAGAAATGTGAACCCCTGAGACTTGAGAAACAGATTAGATTGTTAGAATGAGGAAGCTGCGCCTGATTATGGATATATGTTGGAATAATAATTATTATATCAAATTGCAAGATGTGTAATGGAACTAGATGATTATGGAACCGTTGAGAATATGAGTTGGCTGTAATGACTTCGGATTATCTGGACTTATATTAATTGCATGGAATGATGACCAGTAATTAGACCTAACTTTATTAGTTGAGTATTTGAGGACATATCAGTTATGACTGGATTAGTTGAGTGAGACTTAGATTGATCTTGAGTTAGAGGTTATCCAGAATCTGTGTTCCTTATATTGTAGCCTGATCTGTATTAAGATGGGATGGACGTTGTTGATTGATAGTTGTGACCATTTGGGATTCGTTTAGGTGATATATTTCATGTAGAGGACTTTCCAGATTTGATATTCATTTATTGGTGATGACATGATGATCCATTCAGATGTGATGTGTACTTGTTATGACGTTAGAGGCTGGCTATTGAGTAATTCTAGTTCTGTTATTGTACTGTGCATATTACTAAGGTTACTGGGACAAGATTGTTTGACCGTAACCCCGGTACAGTTCTATTGTTCATCGTATACACGGTTACTGTTACTGTTACTGATATTGTTCACCGTGTATACGATCACTGATTTACTGTTACTGTACTGTTATTGTTACTGTCACCGTATCATCCCAGTATTCTAGAGAACATGGACATTGACTGATTTAACTGAATTGAATGAATAATTAAGTAATTGAACAACTTACACCGGGATTGGGGAAATTGATGGAGGAGACAGCGTCTGTATTTTGGGTGGACCTAGGATACAGGTTGCGCAGCCGACTGAGGGTTCCACTGCAGGGTTCCTGGGGGATGACTGACATCCCATCTGTACTGTTACTGTTCCACTGTTTTCACAGTGAGATTACTGTTACTGTTACTGAGTACCTAGCGGTACGGCCTGGTTCAGCGCCAGGAAATTGAGGCCGTGGTCCCGGGTATGTACGAGACCCACCTAAAGCATGGACAATGTCTCCAACCAATCAGTTTCAATAACTTAAAGGCATCGATTGGCATGTGTGGTAGGCGTAGTATAGGATGCGTCTATTATATGTGACAATTGGTGTTCGCTGACATAATTAATAATAAACTGTTGATGCTTTGTGACTGACTGTAATCACCTGATTGTATATCACTATGTTAGACTCATGATTATAACCATGACCAGATTATCGTGACCAGGACCAGACTTATGACCAGAGTTGGATGCCAACCTAGTGACATGTGATAGATTACACGCCTTGACATTGATTGCATATTTACAGTTGTACCATTTGTCTGCTACCTGTATTCATGTTTTCATCATATGTGTTACTGTTCAGTTATTTATTGTGTTATTTAGTCTTTCTATCTGCAGTTGTTCTTACTATTATATATGCACATGGTTTCTTCTGCACGAGCTATTTCCCCTTTACACACACACTCATTATGGTCGCGTTCTGACGACCCTGGATTTGCACGTCCAGCTATTGGACGATTGTTTCTAATGTGCAGGTGTTCGATGAGACGGTACGCTTTGTGAATAGCTGGAGCTTCTTCTTATTCTATTCTGGTACTCTTACCTTTTTAGCTTTCATATTATTTCCTGATTCTTGTCATATCAACTCAGTTCTTATCCCAGTCACCATTCTGATACTTTTGCATTCATGTTCCTGCTATATTCCTTGATTCTTGTATATCGCATTTAGCCTGTCATTATATTCTTGTTATTCATGACTCTATCTTTTATCGCTTTCAACTGCCTTATTCTTGTCATTATTCATATGTTATCATGTGTCCTTATATGTATTATTGCAGTGATCTGGTTTAAATTATAACTTGTTCAGGTTAACTTAGGCTTAGCGTATATACGTGGGGTATTATCCTCGCGTATATACGTCGCCATAACGACCCCGTATCTTTAGGATCGGGGCGTTACAGGAGAGTCGACACTTATATTATTCATACGTATTTTTATTATTTTGTTAGTACTTCTATTTTTTCCCCCTTTTTCATATCTACATGGTCGCTGACCCTTTTTGCAGGTATTCTTATATTTATTTAATGCTGTAATTTTAATATATATCGTGTTTATTTCCTGTACTGAGGCTTAGCGTGCGTACATGAGAGCATTTCCGCCCTCCATACGTACATCACCGTAACGTCTCCGTATCCACGGGATCGGAGCGTTATAGAGGGCCATGCATAGTTGGTCTTGATTAGAAAATGATATATAACATTAACCTTGTGATGATTATCAAAAACATTTGTTTGATATCGAAGTAACCTCTATTCCTTGTGGTATTACAAGTATACTTTGTCCTTATCTAATTCTCCTCGTAATTGAGATTACGTATGCAATGACGAAGATAAAAGCATTGCATTCAGGGGTGATAAGGAATGTGGATGGAACTTTCACCGAGCGATTGTCAAATAGTTCGATAATTATTCATGTAGCTTTTCGTTTTATTGATTGGAATGGCTAATTCAAGTAAAATTAGACATGGTTACTCAATTTATTTATTCAATTTCAAATCAATCAACTACTAATGACCTATTCAAACAAACACCAACTGTTCGTGAGACTTGTTGTGACCAACAACTTTGCATTCAAAGCTGTTTACAACTTATCCTCAGTGGTTGCCTAGTTTGAGCTAGTACCAAAGCTCGAGAGATTCACATCCTGTGTCATCGGAGGAACAAAAGACTGCTCATCGTCAACGACAATGACTTGACTTAACCGCTGAAAATGTTTGTCCTGGACGAGAAACAAAATGCGAAAGCTCAGATAACTCGGTGGCAAAACAAGACGCTTGGGTTGGGCCAGCTGAGTTCGAGCGACCCACAACCTAGGCCCTACTTTCTCTTTCTTCGGCCCACAGGGGTAGTTGGCACCGTGGGCAGCTACGGACTAGAGCATGTCCCACGAAGAAGAAAGCCAAGGAAAAGGAGATGGTTGAACCACTGAGATGCCAACAATCTGAAATTTCAAAATCTAGAATCAAGTTGGGAAGAACAGGAAGAAGAGTTGTTCAATGCCAACTTTTTCACTTCTCGCCACTCTCTCTGACTTTGGTGGGCTACATGACGAATTGACTGAACAAGATAAAGAAATTTTGCGTGATATTGATCCCCTCTTAGAGAGGGGTTAATTAGTTGATATATATCTGCTTCATTTTCTTTCTTTTTTTCTTATGTTTTTTAGTTTTGTATAATTCTGACTATATTAAAAAATAAAAAAAGAGGCAATGTTAAGGGAGGAGACCATTGGGCTGCCTGATAACCTGAAAGCTCGCCTAGATCAAATTATGGGCAATGCTGATCGTGGCGCCCGCTAGCTTGTCTAGCTCCCTTGAAAGACCTAAAATTGATCGCTGTAGTGGAAAGATACGTTCTAATAACTCTAGTTACTGCAATCTTCAGTTTTATTGTTGTAGGCTCCCAATAGAAAACACATCGGTTGCAGTTGTTTCCTTGCCAGTTATTGCTAGCTCTGGCGCACAAAATGTCCATTGTGCTGATAACATGAGTAGCTAACTAATTTTCATCCTGATCGTACAATCTGGCAAGGCCACAGCCTTTGTTCAGCCTCTCATTTTAGTTCGCTATCTTTGACTGCATAGCCGGCCTCAAGGTTTCTATTGAGTCACATTTGGTAAAGAATATTCCATGTCAAAAAGTTAAGAACATACATAAAAAGTTGGATCTTTATTGATCGGCGTAAGTTTGTAATATAGAACAATATACACACTGATTTTACTAGAAAAACAATACTAGTACTTTAAAAAAAAAAAAAAAAAACATCAATTTGCATCCAAGATTAACCATCATCGGCCTGTTGACAATGAGAGCGAAGAAAGAGTGGCAGCCGACGAGGCAATAGATCTGAGAGAGTCATCAAACCCTGTATTGGGGTACAATGACAGAGTGACAAAACTCTGGGAAGTTGGCAACAACTCCGAGAGTTCGGCATCCCCATCAAAGAGCTGCATCACTTGCCGAATGCTCGGTCGAGTCGCCGGATCTGGATGCAAGCATAACAATCCGAGCTTCAATGCCAACTCCGCCTCACCGGCACAGTACTCCTCCCTCAGTTTCGGATCGATCGTCTCCATCAACAATCCCCTTCGCCAACTCTCGAGCACCCAGTCCACAAGAACAATCTCCTCACCCATTGCGTGTGGCTCGATTGGCCTCCTCCCACAAACCACTTCGAGCAGGAAGACGCCGAATGCAAACACATCGGTCATCGTTGTTGCCTTGCCGGTCATTGCGAGCTCGGGGGCAAGATATCCCATGGTGCCGACAAGGCGAGTGGTAAGAGGATCAGTGCCGCGTTCGTACAGTTTTGCCAGCCCAAAATCCCCTAGCCTTGCGTTCATTTCTCCATCTAATAGCACATTGCTGGCCTTGATGTCTCTATGGATCACAATCTGCTCCCAGTCTTCGTGCAGGTACAAGAGACCTGATGCCACTCCTTTGATGATTCGGAACCTTTGAGCCCAGTTGAGTGCAGGCCGCTTCGAGCCATACAAGTACTTGTCGAGGCTACTGTTGGGCATGAAATGGTAGACCAGAAAGAGCTCTCTTTTGCGGCGGCAGTAGCCCAAGAGCTGAACTAGGTTCCGGTGGCTCAGCAGGCCAATGCTAACAATTTCGGCCACGAACTCTCTCATCCCTTGTCTTGACTCATGAGAGATGCTCTTCACCGCGACCTCCATCTTTGAATTAGGCAACACCCCTCTGTAGACTCTACCGAAGCCACCGATCCCGATTAGTTCCTTCTCGTCGAACCCTTTTGTTGCTCGAAACAGATCTTTGTAGGAGATGCGATTGGGACCGTAGTCGAGCTCCCAGTCTTCGAGTAATTCGGTGTATTTGAACCTCCTCCTCACTATAAGCACAACGGAAGCAACGATTAGTACCAGAAATGAACAGGAAGCTACAACTACGAGCAACCATCTGGTCACGATTTTCGTTGAATTCCCGTTAGCTGTAGCAACAGGGAGAGAAGGAAGCCTCGCATAATCAAGTGCTTCGGCTACCCCGTTCATCTTGAAGCTCCAGCCGAGAATGCAATGGCTAGAAAGAAAAGCACCATTTGTTGAAGAGAATCCTACATGCATGTTGTCGAGCATCAGGCTGGCAAGATCAATGGTGGTGGATAAGAGAGGCCTATAAGGCTTGGGCATTCGCATTGGAGCCAAGGTAACATTGAGTTGCATCTCTTTGCCATCAAAATCTATCCACACCTGCATTGGTTGGCCACTGATGAGAGTCAGGTTCTTGAACAAGCCGGTGCCATCCTCATAGTAACCAGCAGTGTGCGACGGTTTGGATTTCAGGCCGTTGATGTCGATCCCGACATGGTTGTCATTGATGTCTTGAAACTCAGGGTTCTCGACGGTGTCGAGCTCAACGGCGAAAATGTGGTTGGTTGAGTTGCCGTTGTTGTCTGCGGTGAAGAGGCCCAAGTACTGGTCGGGGGGGTCGGTGGAGAAGTTGGCGGTGGGGGAGATGAGGAAGGCGATTCCGGACCCGCTGACGTTGGTGAAATCGGAGAGAATGGCGAAGACAAAAGTGGTCGAGAAAGAGCTGAGTTTACCGGTGGCTGCGGACTTGAAGCGGAGAGGGAGTGGACGGAAGGCGTGGCCCTTGAGGTGCGAGTCATTTTTGCTGGTGAGCTCAAGGAGGCCGTTGGATGAGACGGAGGCAACGCCATCGAAGGTGAGGTTTGCACTACTGAATCCGTTGAAGGTGAAGCGATCATCTTCAGTACTTGAGGAGGTTGTAATAAGCTTTACGAGGAGGAGGAAGGAGAGAGTCTTTGTGAATATTGAGGGTAACATCTTTAATTACTCTTGCAAACTAGCAAGCTGCGGCTTTTAAAGGGGGTTAATTTGAAAGTCTCAGATTCCTGGTTCGATCGAAGACTTCCAACAGTGGCATTAAGGGCCTGCTTGGAAGAAAAATATTTTGGGGGATTTTTTTTTTTTTGCGGGCCCCACAAAAATGCAGCTGTCTCAGTAGTTTAATTTTCAGTGTTTCAACTGGTTTTTACTTGCAAGTGAGGAGAGGAAACCGGTAGCTGGGTCCGGGCTTCGATTTTGTTAGGGCCCACATCTTATTCCCCACTCCATCAAAAATATAAACAAATAAGATTTTGGATCTTACCCCTGTGAGACCAAGTAACATTGCTTTTCCTGCCTAATTTTTAAGAATCAAACAGGGCCTAATTGTCTGGTTGCCGAGCACATCACTCTAAAACTTTTGTAACAAGTCAGCATATATATACACATATGTATCTTAATTAAGTAATCTAGACTAGTTTTGGAGGTGGAGAGAGCACACCCCCATCATCTTTGTGCTCCACATTGCTAAATTTTGATTGATGAACTTATTCAAAATAGATTATTAGTAGTAGTAAATTGATGAACTTTATCAAGAACAAGTGTAATCTGTATTATTTTTATGGTGCCACTTGAGGTCATTTGAATGCACATGGGGAGACAAGACAACAAGAAGAGAAGACTGACTTGTCTAAGTCGTCTGTATGTGTGGACAGCCGTGGATTTTATTTCTCATTTCTTCAGTTCATGGGAGCGGATATTGGAAGGCACTTCAAAGATTAATGCACCCTCAAATTTAATAAAAGCACCTCTAGAAAATTTAAAAATTATCAAAATGTTCTCTTCTTCTTCTCCTCCTCCTCTCCCTCGCATGCCAGTGAACCGACCTCCCCCCTTTGCGGCAACGACCCCTTTGGCCTCCCCCCTCATGCCGGCAACCCCTCTGGCCCCCCGGTGTCAGCGACCCTCGCGCCCCCCCCGGCCCCCCCCCCCCCCCCCCATGAAGGAGAATGAGTGGTAGGAGGAGAAAAAGAGATATTTTAGATTTTTCGTTAAAAGTGAAAATGTCAAAAAAAATAATAATACATTTATAATAATTTGTGAGGTGCCTTCCTCAGTTTTTTCGGTGTGGAAACATCCGTTCCCAGCCCTGCCGACATTTTTGAACCAGTAACCCTGCTGACCAAGTGCGCTTTCTTTCTGGTAGAATGAATGAAACAGCCTCGAAGTAACTTGACGTCCACAGCGACGTGCTCAAGAAAAAAGTCCAACGGAGGACTGTTTTTTTTCCAACTGGTCATTTGAAGCCGGAGCAGCCTTTTATATTCCGTGGAATCCTCGTTACCATCTTTTTCCTCCAGCTTTTGACTCCAAAGGTGAGTTTGGAGTTCATCATTCACTTCCCCGGCCCCTTGAACCGGCCCTCAGTTGAAGCCGAAGCAGCCTTTCATGTTCATAGGGAAATCAGTGGCGGATTTTGGTATGTGTGTTTTCACGTGACATCCTCGGCCACTCAAAAACTCTCCGTAATTATAATTGTGCCTCCCTCTTGATTCTGTAGCTCAAAAATAATAAAAAACAAGAAAGAAAATCTTAAAGACTCACAACAGTTTTAAGCCTGTCATGCCCATTAACCCCATGAATACTAACAGGTCCCGAAGTTTGAGACACGACTCGACCCGAGATTGTCCCGTTGAAGCCTCTTGTAAGCTAATTTAATAATTTATCATTTAATAACTTAAATGAGTCAAATACCAACAAGAATTTAAGTTCAGTAATGAACGAGCATGAGCATTGTTAAACTCGACTCAACTCGTGTTCAAGCTCAACTCAATAGTGGCTCGCATAGCTAGGCTTGCCTCAATTCTAGCTCAGCTCATAAAAGCTCAATAACTATTATAAGCTTTATTTATAAGTTTGAATTAATTTAATTGCTTTGTTAAATGGTGTTATCTAATATATCAATTTGATCACAAATATTATTTTCTTAAAAAAGAAAGAAAAATAACAAGTCTAATCCCTTAAGCCCTAAATAGAAAACATTTGTTTCTAAATTCTCATTCCTCGTTTCTTATAAAAATAAAGTTTATATTATGTTCGCTTAAATTGTGAAATATATTTCTAATATTTATTTATTTTAGTAAATAGGGTCAAAAAACTCGACATCTGATTCACACTCGTTGAGAGCTTGCCCGAGTTCAATTTAACAAATCAAGCTTGAAAATTTTGAACAGATTTTAAATAATTGAACGAGCTCGAGTGACTTAAAACTCAGAGAATTCAACTTGATTTGCAGTCCAGTGCCCAATAACTCTCTCTTAAACTCTATCCTCACTCGTTCTCCCAAAAAAAAAAAAAAATTGTCTGAGGTTCGAGAGTTTATTTTTTCTCTAAAAAATAATTAGGTTGGCTATTATTAATGTTATTTATAATGTTTATATTGATAGAGGTCACTTTGCATTTGCATAAAGGTACTTTTAAATATCGAAAAAAAAATATTTTTTAAAAGTAAGAAAGTGATCACTCTTGTTCAAATATTACGTCCCTGGCTGAGCACCACTGAGAATAATAATTTTATATTTTAATATTACGTCACTGGCTGAGCATCCAGTCAATACAAAGGGACTGTTTGGTTGTCGTAAGTCTTTTACAGTTGCAAGAAAATTACATGTATGTAAGTTTTACGGTGGTTAGTTGATAAAAAGTTATAAGTAGAAAAACATACTGTATTTTACGGTGTTTGGTTATCGTAATGTGTAAGTCATAAATGAAAACGTTCACCACAAAATTAATTGTTTGGTGATTAAAAAAATAAATAAAAATAAAAATAAATAATTAAATTTAAATTTAAGTAAGAATAATAAACATAACTAAAAAATATTAAAAACTAAAATAAATTAGAAAAATATTAAATATTAAATAACTAAAATAAATAAATTTAAATATTAAAGAAATAAAAATTAATTAATTAAATTTATTAAATAATTAAAAATAAACAACTATAAAATAATTAAAAATAAAAATAATAAATTAAAAATATAATATATTAATTAAAAAATAAAAATTAAAACTTAGTAAATACTAAAAATTAAATATATTAAATATTAAAAAATAAAAAATATCTAATAATCAAAACTTATTAAATTTATATTAAATATTATTAATCTATAAATAAAGTAAAAAATTAAAATTAAGTGGAATATATTAATTAATTTAGTAATAAAAAAAATTCTAATATTAAAAATTATTGAATTATTAATAAAAACTTTAATCTAATGATTATATGTAATCTAATAATTAAAAATTTTTATAATATAAAAAATTAATCTAATAATAAAAAATATTAATCTAATTACAATTAATTGTCAGCAATACAAATTTGTATAACCACAAAATTAACTGTTTGTACTGCAAGTGAGCTGTAAGTAGGATTTGCATCAACACAAAATTAACTTTTGTGTTGCAAGTGGATCGTAATTGGGATGCAAATGCAACTTGCGACTTACGCGGTGAAACAAACACCGTATGACCATAAGTCGTAAGCGCACACTTGCAACTTTTACGGCCTTTTTAGGACAAAACAAACAACCCCAAAGTTAGATTTTTGTGTAGCAATATATTCTTTTATTTTCCACCTATTAAATGCACACATAACAAGATTTGAACACGAGTGCTTTTCACATATGCGGACTTAAAAGTCTAGAAGGAATCTTTTTAGTGTGAAGAGAGAGAGAGAGAGAGAGAGAGAGAGAGAGATTGAATGGGTCCGTTGATAGAAAAAGTGACCGAGACATCCATAATAAGAGTAGAATCGTGCTTCTTGTTCTGAACAAGCCAGCGATAGCCAAGAAGAAGCTTCAACTTACTTGAAAAATGATGTTCACAAACTCTCAGTTCTTCTGCTTCTTCTTCCTATACCTCATCAAGCTCGCAACTCCCTCAAATGAAGCTGATTTCACCTTCAATGGATTCAGTAGCACCAACCTCGGCCTTGACGGCATCGCATCGATCACATCCGATGGCCTTTTGGACTTGACTAACGCGAGCGCCACGCATGTCAAGGGCCATGCCTTCTATCCACTCCCTCTTCGCTTCAAGTCTGCATCCACCGGCAAAATCAGCTCTTTCTCGACTACTTTCGTGTTCGCTGTTATCCCGGAGATCAACGGTCTCAGAGGCGACGGCATGGCCTTCCTCATCTCCCCCACCACTGATCTCTCCTCTGCATTTGCGACCCAGTATTTGGGCCTCTTCAATTCAAGCAACAATGGCAGAACAACAAATCACATCTTCGCAGTTGAGATGGACACCATGCAGAACCCTGAGTTCCGTGATATCGATGACAACCATGTTGGAATTGATATCAACAGTTTGAAGTCCAACAATTCCCATCTGGCAGGTTACTACGAGGACGGCACTGGTGTGTTCAAGAACTTGACCTTTGTGGGCGGCGAACCAATGCAGGTGTGGATAGATTTCAATGGTGAAGAGACGCAACTCAATGTTACCTTGTCTCCACTGCGAATGCCTAAGCCAAACAGACCGTTGTTATCGACAACCGTCGACTTTTCAGACCTGATGCTCGACTCAATGTATGTGGGATTCTCTTCTTCTACTGGTGCTGTCCATACTTCGCATTACATTCTTGGGTGGAGCTTCAAGATGAACGGGATGGCGGCCGAAGCACTTGATTACGCGAAGCTTCCTTCGGTCCCTCGCATAAATTCAAATACCAACGGCAATTCGCATGTTTTCAAGACATGGATCCTTGTAGCTTCGAGTTTACTCGTGCTCTTCTTAATTGTTGTTTTTGCCGCTGGTATGCTCATAGTAATGAGGAAGAGGAGGATGATGAAATATGCCGAGCTACTTGAAGACTGGGAGCTCGAATACGGTCCTCATCGTTTCTCATACAAAGATTTGTTCCTGGCGACAAAGGGGTTCAACGAGAAAGAGCTGTTGGGGTTCGGCGGCTTTGGCAGAGTCTACCGAGGGGTATTGCCTTCTTCGAAGAGGGAGGTTGCGGTAAAGAAAGTCGGGCACGAATCAAGAGAAGGAATGAAACAGTTTGTGGCGGAAATTGTTAGCATTGGCCAGTTCCGCCACCGGAACCTTGTGCAGCTCTTAGGCTATTGTCGCCGCAAAGAAGGGTTGCTTTTGGTCTATGATTTCATGCCCAACGGTAGCCTCGACAAGTACTTGTATGGTTCGAATAAGCCTACTCTCTGCTGGGCTCAAAGGTTTCGAATCATCAAAGGAGTGGCATTGGGCCTTTTGTACCTGCACGAAGACTGGGAGCAGGTTGTGATCCACAGAGACATCAAGGCCAGCAATGTACTCTTAGACAGCGAACTGAATGGGCGGCTCGGTGATTTTGGCCTCGCGAGACTGTACGATCATGGGACTGATCCATTGACTACTCATGTTGTCGGCACAACGGGATATCTTGCACCGGAGCTAGCAAAAACTGGCAAGGCAACAACGGCGACCGATGTGTTTGCTTTTGGGGCCTTCCTGCTTGAAATGTGTTGTGGTCGGAGGCCCATTGAGCCCCACGCGCAAGAAGAAGAGGTGGTTCTGATGGACTGGGTTCTGTCAAGCTGGCAAAAAGGATTACTTCTTGACACATTGGACTCAAGATTAGGAGAAGAGTACAGTTCCTCTGAGGCGGAGTTAGTCTTGAAGCTCGGATTGCTGTGTTCCAACCCAACGCCAGCAGCTAGGCCAAGTATGCCACAACTCGTGCAGTTTCTTGAGGGAGACACGACACCCCCTGAGTTGCCGCAGAGCTATCTGAGCTTTCGCACTCTGTTTCTCGTCCAAAACGAACATTTCAGCGGTTATGTCAGGTCACTGTCATCGACGGTGAGCTAAAGTCTTAATTCTGATATCTCAGTATATGAACCTTTCAAGCTTTAGTACTGGCGGTAAGCAAAGTTGTAAACTGCTTTGTATCTCAGCTTTATATAGTATTGTTGTTTTCACCCCAGGTGTTTGGCAATCTTGAAATAAGGTTGTTAGTGTGCAAGAAACCTTTTTTCCAATTTTGCAAGTTATTCTTCATTAGTAAACTGGTAAAAGAGAAAAAAAAAAAAAAAGTGTGTGTTTGCATACATGTAAAAGTTAACACTACAATAGAAAAGGGCTTCCATAATCACCCATTTCACGTCGTTAACCGACACGCACCAAAAGACGGTGACCATTTTAAAATTTGATGAAAAATACACGATTTTATCTTTAGATTTTTTTATAACAGTTATTAAATAATCGCCGTAATAAATTAGTTTTATGACGGCATCTTTGAAAAACTGCCGTAAAAACTCAAAAAACGGTGGCATTTTTGAAATTTATTGAAAAATACACAATTTTATCCTTCAATTTTTTACGGTGATTATTAAAATAATCGCTGTAAAAAGTAACGTTTTACGTCATTTCTAAAAAGAACCGCCGTAAAAAAGATTTTTGTAAATTAATAAGAAATGGTTTTGATCAACCATGTCAGGGCTCCGCAGCTCAATACTATTAGACTCCGTGTTATGTGTTCAAATTATCTCTCTCTTCCTTTCCCTATCTCTTTCTCTCCTCTCTCATTCTTCAATCCGAAAGAACGATCTTCGATCAAGACGAATTCCTCAAGGCGACTGCATGATCGACCGCTTCTCCAAACTGCTCCTCCCCGCTTCGGGATCTGCAAGAGAGACTTTTCAAGGTAATTTTTGGTCCAAGGGCTTCACCCCCTAGTGCCCAGAAAGGGGTTATCCTTCCAATCCCCTTGATGATCTGACCGCACCAGTCAATCCGCGTAATGACTCTGTATACGGTGACAAAATATCAAGGCAATAACTTTGTTGAGTTAAAAAACTTCATTTTTAGATCTTCTCCCTTCATTCATTAAGGCAATCTCTCTTTTCCCTTGTTCATTAAGGCGAGTTTGATCTTCGATCCAACATACACAGTTCGATCTTCGATCAAGACGAGTTCATCTCTCTCCACTCTTCATCAAGAAGAGTTCATAAATTGTTGGGTTAATTGCAGATATACCTCATGTACTGTAACCACTGGAGCAGTTACACTCCTAAACTCTTTAATTAGCAGATAGACCCCGTGCTTCCATATTTTTTTAATCCAAATTGGGTTAATTTTATTTTTTTTAATTCTCTATCTACCCTTTAGCAATATTACTCTCTTACATTAATTGTTTTCCTCTCCCCATATGGAATTAACCCAATTTGAATTAAAAAAAATGAAAGCAGGGGGTCTGTCTGCTAATAAAAGAGTTGAAGGGTGTAACTACTCCAATGTCTATAGTACAAGAGGTGTATCTATGATTAACCCTAAATTGTTTGATGAATTCAAATTTTGGAGCAGATTATGATATTTTCTTGGAAGAAGGATATGGATTTCAGATTTTGGGGCTGATTATGATATCTATTTGATCTGATTTAGATCTATCTGTAAATCGGGATCGTCAGATGGGATGGAAGAGGAGGATAAGGGGATCACGAGGAGGATGATAGAATCGCCGGTAGGAACGGACGAGGAGGACGAAGAGAAGATCACGTTAAAATTATTTTTTTAAAAAATTAAGACGTTTTCACGACAGTTTTAAACCGACGTTGTTGCCTTTGTAACACCCTATTCCTGGAATACGTACTCAGATATGTAATCTGATTTTTCGATCGTATTCTTTCAACTTTTCTTCATACTTATTTTATTTTATGATTATTTCTATCATCAGATTCCTGATTCCAGAGTCAACCCGGGTCTGAATCGGGACCTGATCCCAGGATATTAATCGATTTGAATTTTTTAGTAATCAGATTTGACCGATTTTAGTTTCAAAAATCATTTTTTAATATTTTAAATTTTTTATAATTTTCTGAAATTTTTTCAAATTAAATTGCAAATCTTCAAAACCGGTATCGACCAATGCCGCTGATTGATTCTCGAATTTTTACTTTACAATCGGAGTTGTATTTCTAAAAACTAATTTTATATTATTTTTTAAAATCATATTTTCTATCTAAATGTATTTTTGGAGATTTTTCTCAATTTATCAAAATTCAGCCAGATTTGGTGTCGACCGGTATCGCCGAAAGATTTTAAGATTTTATTTTGAAAATCAAATTGAATTTTAAAAATCGATTTCATATGGTTCCTCAGAATCATGTTTTCTATTTCTGAGAATTTTTGGAGATTTTTCAGAGTTTATTAAAATCCGACAGAGCCGGTATAGACTGCGATGGTTGATAGCGCCAATAATCATTTTTTTTGCTCGAGTGGGAAGGTGATGGCGGGGAGGAGGCCTTCGGAGTTACCAACCTACAAGTGTGGGGTAATCGACATTCACCAACTCAGTCATAGTAGGATTTGTTGTGCGCAGAAACAACAACCACGTAGAGGAAACCTGAAGCCCTAGATGCAATATAGAAGTACCACCAACAGCAAATAACGCTTAAGCAATGAGAAGAACACAAACACCAGATTTAACGAGGTTCGGCCAATTTCGCCTACGTCCTCGGGGCAAGGAAGAGAAATTTCTATTGATTTTGATAATCAAACAAGTATTACAAGCATTACATATGAAGAGAGCTCTACCTCTCTCATATACCCAAGGAAACCCTAGGAATCAGCTTTCAATTTTTTTTTGACTGATTTTCAATTCAGCAACTTTTCCGAAACAGCCCGAACCCGTCTGTCGGTCGACCGATCCAAGCACCGGTCGACCGTTTCGGTCGACCGTGCCTAACCAAGAGTTAGGCACTTTTAGTCGGTCGACCGGGCGGTCGATCGCTCTCCTTCTGCGGTCGACCGGACCGGTCGACCGCTACACCTTTTGCACGTTTGGTGCACAACGGTCGACCGGACCGGTCGACCGTTCTGCTGCTACTGCTGCTGTTTCCCTGCTGCTGCTGCTGAATCTTTGGTCCTTGACATCGTTGACTTCCTCTCTCTTCCTACAATTCTCCACCTCGGTGAAGATTTCTCAAATCTGAGCCGAACTGAAACATACGAACCGTCGACTCGAATGTGGTTGCACCAGTGTGGTTGCCTACGTACCCTGCCCAAGGGATCAAGCCATCCGTAGTTCATCCAAAGGAGCTTCAACAAGCTCATGCTACATGAAGGACATGGAGCAAAGTTTTACAATGTGCAAACTTGACTCCTGACACCATCTTGATAAGCATGTCGGCGGGATTCTCCAATGTGTGAATCTTCAGCAGCTCAATATCACCCTCATCTAGAATCTCCCGAATAAAATGGAACCTGACGTCGATGTGCTTCGTCCGTGCATAATATACCTGGTTCTTGACTAAATAAATAGCACTCATACTGTCACAGTTGATCTTCAGAAGATCCTGATCCACCCCCAAGTCATCAAGCAAGCCTTCATGGGCGGACCCATTAGTGGGCTGGGCCGGGCTACAACCCGGCCCATTTTTTAATATATAGGCGTAAACTTAATTTTTATTTTTGTTCTTTTTTATATATTGTGTTAGACCCCTTTCTATATTGGTTTTTTTAGTAAATTTATTCCTATTTTCACTCCTGATTTAGTGGAGAATACTATTTTATTCTTTTGATAAATTCATATAATTCATAAGTATATGTTATAAAAAATTGCAGCCCACCCCAAAAAATTTTCTGGTTCCGCCCCTGCAAGCCTTGAAGCCAAATTGCCTCCTTCATAGCCTCCGTCATGGCCATATACTCAGCCTCTGTAGTAGACAATGCGACGGTAGACTGTAGAATAGAGCGCCAACTAACCGGTGCTTGAGATAATGTAAAGATATATCCCGTTGTAGACCGGCGCTTGTCAAGGTCACCAGTATAATTAGAATCAACATACCCGATATATTCCTGCTTCCCCGTGGAGTCCTTCTCGAATATCAGACCAACATCAATGGTACCTTTGATGTACCGTAGAATCCACTTCACTGCCTCCCAATGACCCTATCCTGGATCATGCATATATCTACTCACCATAGAGACAGCTTGTGACAGATCTGGTCTTGTACACACCATAGCATACATAAGACTACCAACTACGCTAGCATATGGGACGTGAGTCATGTACTCACGTTCTTCAACAGTCTTTGGAGACATCATGGCAGATAACTTGAAATGAGGAGACAGTGGTGTACTTACAGATTTCGTATTCTTACCGATATTGAACCTCTAAAGTACCTTTTGCAAATACCCCTCTGTGTCAAGCTCACCTTACCAACCCTTCGGTCTCGTGTAATTTTCATGCCTAGCACCTTCTTTACTTCACCAAGATCCTTCATCTCAAACTCAGAAGATAAGTCCCTCTTCAGTGTATCAATTGCAGATTTAGACTTTGAAGCAATAAGCATATCATCTACATACAGTAGTAAATAGATATACCTCCTGTCGGTAGCTTATTGTAATACACACATGGGTCATAGTGGCTACGTGTGTACCTCTTTCCTCTGATGAAGCTGTCGAACCGCTTGTACCACTGTCTAGGAGACTGTTTCAACCCATACAGCGACTTCTTCAGCATACACACCATATCTTCTTTCCCTGCAGTCTTGAACCCTGTCGGCTGAGACATGTAGATCTCTTCATCCAGATCGCCATGGAGAAAGGCGGTCTTTACGTCGAGTTGATCAAGGTCCAACTCGTACTGTGTCACCAAAGCCAATAAAATGCGAATTGACGAAAGCTTTACAATAAGAGAAAATACCTCATTGTAGTCAATTCCTTCCCTTTGAGCATAGCCTTTTGCTACCAATCTGGCCTTGTAGTACACCGAATCTTCTTTGAGAGATCCCTGCTTCTTTGCATATACCCACTTACAACCTATCGCCTTCTTCCCTTTGGGCAACCTTGTGAGTTCCCAAGTGTCGTTCTTGTAAAGAGACTTCATCTCTTCTTCCATGGCTGCTCTCTACATCTTTGACTTTGAACTGATTTTAGCTTCTCTGAAGGTGGACGGAATAGCCTCCTCAATGACCGGAAGTGCATAAGCCACGACCATATCTGTAGTGAGCCAACCTGGTTTCCGTGTGTTTCTCCTCGGTCTTCCAACTGCAGTAGAGTCAGGAACAATACCCATGACTTGTTCTTGACCCTCTTCAACGTCAGCATCTTCCTCATCTGCTTGATCATTACCCTATGTCACCCTAGGTATGATCCTCACCGACGCTGAACTTTCTAGAGATAGTGGATTAGCATCATTCTCCACCTGCTGCGATACATCTTTGGTCTTACTAGTCTCCACCTGCTGAGAGACCTTAGGCTTCAACATAGAAGCCTCATCAAAAGTGACATCCCTGCTGAAAAGAAACTTCCTGTCCGTAGGATCCCAGATCTTGAATCCTTTGATTTCCTTCTTGAAGCCAACGAACAAGCCCTTCTTTGCTCTTGGGTCTAGCTTATCTTCTTTGACATGATAATAGGCTGGACAACTAAACACCCTTAGCAAATCATAATCAGCAGCTGTTTTTCCCGACCAAACCTCGAGAGGTGTTTTCCCCCCTATCGCAGACGAAGGCAATCTGTTAACAAGGTAGCATGCATATGCCAAAGCCTCAGCCTAGAAATTCTTCGATAAACTGGCTTTGGACAACATACAACAGGCCTTCTCTAGCAAAGTCCTGTTCATCCTTTCTGTTACTCCGTTCTGTTGCGGTGTCTCCCTCACTGTGAAGTGTCTTTCTATGCCCTCATCAAGACATAGCTGAAGGAAAGGATCAGACTTGTATTCTCCTCCATTATCTGAACAGAGGACCTTGATTTTCCTTCCCGTACTTTTCTCCAAATTCTTCTTCCACTTCACAAACAACTCTAGGATTTCCCCTTTGTGTCTCATGGTATATACCCAACAACGCCTAGAATAATCATTAATAAACGACACAAAGTAATGGTTACCTCCAATTGATGCAGTTTTGGTAGGTCCCCAAACGTCAGTGTGAACATAGTCCAGAATCCCCTTGGTGCAATGTGTTACTGTGCCAAACTTCACCTTGGTCTTCTTTTCGATGATACAGTGTTCATAAAATTTAAACTTGCAGGTTCCGGCACCTTTCAATGCTCCTTGTCTTACAAGAGTTTGTAAAGACTTTTCTCCTGCATGTCCCAGCCTCATATGCCATAGCCTGGTTGAGTCTTCATCTGAATCAGTTGAAGCCGCCACTTGTCCTGTAACAGTACTACCACTCAAGTAGTAAAGATTGTTCCTGCGAACGGCCTTCAATACCACCATCGAGCCTTTGGTCATCTTAAGGACTCCTTCCTTTATTGAAACCACAAGGCCCAATGCCTCCAAAACTCCAACAGAGATTAGATTTCTCTTCAGTTGAGGTACATATCTTACCTCCTTCAGTTCCCTTATCATCCCATCAAACATCTTGATTTGGATTGTTCCTACACCCTCCATGATACATGGATGATCATCGCCCATAACGACGGAACATCCCTCCAGCTTCTAAAAGTTAGAAAACCAATCCCTATTCGGGCACACATGGTATGTAGCATCAGTATCCAATATCCACTCATTATCACCTGAGTAGCCAACGATGGGAGTAGTGACAGAGAATGAGAAAACCGACGAGTCCAAGTCTGATCCACCTGCCTGTGAGGTACTGCTCTGAGTACTGGCCACCTTTGCAAGATTTGCCTCAGTCTTAGACTCCTTCTTCTTCCCTTTGAACTTTGGACAGTCAACTTTCCAGTGCCTTAATTCTCTGCAGAAGGCACACTGATTCTTCTTTAGATCTCGATAACCTGGCATGGACTTCGATCTCCCTCCATCATCTTTGTCCTTCCTATGTGAACCCCGGCCTCTTACTGCTAGCGCCTCTGCTGATGAGCTCGCCTAAGAAGGCTGTATTTCCTTTCTCCTCGTCTCATAATTAGCCAAAGTAGACGACACTTCATGATAGTAAAGGGACTGTCTGCCATTTATGAAGGTTAAGGTAATCGTCTCATACTCTTCTGCAGGAAGAGAGCTCAAGAGGATTACCGCTTTGTCTTCTTCATCTACCTTGACATCCACATTGACCAAATCTATAAGAAGCTCCGTGTAGCGATTCAGATATTCATTCACGGAGCATCCTTTCTTCATCTGAAACCCGTACAGCTTGCTTTTCAGCTGTAGTCTTGATTCAATACTCTTGGTCAGATATTTTCTTTCAAGGATCTCTCACAATTGCCTAGCAGATGTTTCGTGTAATACAAGATATTTGATGTCTTGTGTTAGACACGATCTAATTAAGCCACATGCTGATCGGTTCATCTTCTCCCACTCTTCTTTAGTGGTTGTGCTTCGCTTCTTCTCCAGACGCAGAGTATCTTCAAGGTTTGATGCACTCAACGCATCCATCACCTCGCACCTCCACATGCCAAAATTGTTAGTGCCATTGAATTTCACCACGTCAATCCTCAGATGAGGATTCATAGTCCTCACAGATGTACTTTCTTCTGCCATCTCTTTGACTAGATCCTCTATGTAATGCGAAAATAAACGGAGTTAGATAAACAACTTTGATAAAGATCAGATCTTTACCTCCTCATGAAATCCTAGATGAGTTTCTGACTAGATCTACACCTCCAATGATTCCTTGAGCACTTCACGCGCTGTTCTGAGATCGACACACGATCCCACGAACAGACCCAACGCTGATCTGAGATCGACACACGATCTCCACCAAATCAGCAACCGATGCCCTTCGAATCGCCAGATGATCCCACGACGAACCTGGGATGCTTTGATACCACTTGTTGTGCGCAGAAACAACAACCACGTAGAGGAAACCTAAAGCCCTAGATGCAATATAGAAGTACCACCAATAGCAAATAACGCTTAAGCAATGAGAAAAATACAAACACCAGATTTAAAGAGGTTCGGCCAATTTCGCCTACGTCCTCGGGGCAAAGAAGAGAGATTTCTATTGATTTTGATAATCAAATAAGTATTACAAGCATTACATATGAAGAGAGCTCTACCTCTCTCATATACCCAAGGAAACCCTAGGAATTAGCTTCCAATTATTTTTTGGGCTGATTTTTAATTCAGCAACTTCCCCGAAACAGCCCGAACCCGTCTGTCGGTCGACCGGTCGGTCGACCGACCCAAGCACCGGTCGAACGTTCCGGTCGACCGCTCTCCTTCTGCGATCGACCGGACCGGTCAACCGCTACACCTTGTGCACGTTTGGTGCGCGACGGTCGACCGGACCGGTCGACCGTTCTGCTGCTGCTGCTGTTTCCCTGCTGCTGCTGCCGCCGAATCTTTGGTCCTTGACATCGTCGACTTCCTCTCTCTTCCTACAGGATTCAGTCAGAGCAGAATCAGCGGAGATGGAGTTCGGCCCCAGGACATTGTCGGCGAGGCTATTGGAGCTTGGTTGGGGCTCTGCTCTTTTGGATTTTTCCTTTTTTTCTTTTCTTTTTTCCTATAGGACCATCTGTTTACTTCTATACATCTTTGTAATCTTCATTTTTTGGGTTGTTTCGTTATTTTTTTAATTAATAAAAGGTCTGTTTTTTTGTCTCACGGTTTTATTTAAAAATAAAAAATAAAAAATAAACTTAAATTGCTTCACTTTCATAATTTTAGTCTCTTCCGAATTGCCAAACACATGCTACCAGGAGTGTCATTCTGATATGTTGCGTAAGCTATCAGAAAAATGAGCCTCTCTCGGACACTTTGTGTTTGGTTTAGTAAATAATTAGCTCGACTTGCTTGATTAATATATGAATTGAACATATAGATTGTTATACCTGGTTCCGGTGGTGTATATAGGATTTTTACTCAGCATAAGCTTAGAATTTTCACAGGACTTTCAGAACATAACATAGAAAAATTAATCACTTATGCTTGCTGTTAACTCAAATAACAAAATTAAAATTTTTTTCCTTCAAGAATTACACTTGATATGTCATATTCATAAATTAACAAAGAATATGAATATAAACTAATAAATTAACCTCAATTAATCAAGAATTGATCAAGAATCAATCAAATGGAATGTCAACAACTTTCAAGAAATATCAAAATTAAAATTATATAGACCTGATTTTGACTCCATCTAGGATTGAAATCAACCATAGACTTATCAGTATAGATCGAAGGACTGGGTGAAGCCGTGAAGGTATCAAAGGCCCCATTAGTTGTGAGTCAGATGACCTGACATTAATGTACAAATCTTCAGAGATTGAATTCATATCAATGCAGACCTCCCGACTCAAATTGATCCAATTGCGCGAGGAGATCAACACAGTTCCAGTAGCATCACCACCCACTGACGATCGAACCTGAACAAATCAACTGTGAAATACAGAAATTAGGGGTTTCTTGAGAGAGATCGAGATCGTGATTCATAAGAGACATAATCGAAGGAAAGAGACTTGATGGCTCTTCAAGAAAGTGTGAAATTTGAGAAGATTGGGGTTGAAATTCTCAGACATTTGAGAAATTGAAGCTTTCTAGGATGTGGGTTTCCCTTCGAGGTCATCACCATGCTAAAATCCCCCAAAATTTGCTCCTCTTCTGAATCAAATCCGATGCATCATACTAATTTAACAAAATTTCAGTGGGAGCGACCGCCCCCACTTGCCCCCACCTGCGTCCGCCACTGCTTGATTCGTTTATTTGACAAATACTAAAATATATTTATTTACTTGAATAACCACTCCCATCAAATTCGAACAAATAGCTAGCCGAATAACTATCGGTTATTTGATAATCACTAAGTCAAGTTCCATCCACACCCGTCAACTATTGATTATCCTCATCACTACTTAAGTAACTATCGATTTACTCAAAAACAATCAGCTATCGATTTACCCAAAACAATCAAAACGACCAAGCAACAATTAAACAAAACACAAGAGAAAAGACACAGATTTAACTTGATTCGACTCTATGGCTTATGTTCATGGGTGAAGAAAGAGGAGAGATTTACAACATTAAACAATGAGGAGTAAAATGAAGAAGAGGAGAGTGTTTATGAACATTATGGGTAACAACTTTGATTATTCTTGCAAACTAAGCAGCAGATCTAGAGTTTGAGATTAATTCTATATGAAGTAGCCAATGAACAATACTGACAAATAGGCTGCCAAGTGTATCACTTAAACTCTAGTTAAAAAATTAGCAGGTCTCTTCTCTTTTGTAAAAGAATTAATCTAGACTTTTGGAGGTGGAGAGAGCACCCCCCACCTTAGTGCTCCACATTGCTTAAAATAAACATACTTTGATTCATAATTAAAATATTTTGAACAATTAGCCCACGAGAGAAATTATTTTTTACTCAAAACATTCATAAGGGGGGATATAGTTTTTAATGTTGGGCTGAATCCAACAACAAAGAAGAACAGAGAGAAGAAACGAGATGAGTATGCATTCAATAAGGAAGAAATGTGAATGCTCCTAATGATGGAAAAGGAGATCGAGACATTCACCATAAAAGTAGAGACAGAGAGAAGAGAATGTCTAAAGGTCTCTAACGTGAACCCCTTTTCGTCCTCCTTATCCATTCCCGCTGGCGATGTAACACCCCGCTCCCGGAATACGTACTTAGTTGCGTATTCAGATTTTTGATCGTATTTTTTCGATTTACCTTCTGTACTTATTTTGTATTATGAATTGTTTATATGATTGTTTTGTCTTAAATTTGGATTCGTGGACTCGGGGTCAGCCCTAGTCTGAACCGAAGACCCGATCCTAATGTATTATTCGATTTGGTCTTTCCGGTATTCTGATTTGACCGATTTCTGTTTCAAATATCATTTTCCAATATTATATATTTTATATGATTTTCTGGAATTTTTCTGAATTAAATTAAATATCTTCAAAACCGGTGTCGGCCAGTGCTGCTGACCGATTCCCGGATTTTTAGTTTACAAACGGTTTAGAATTTCTACAAGTACCTTTAGACATTATTTCTTAAAATCATATTTTCTATCTACATACTTTTTCTGAGGATTTTATGAATTTATGAAAATTCCACCGGAGTCGGTAGCTAGCTGGTTCCGGGATTTTTAGCTTTAAAACTATAAAGTATTTCTTAAAACGAATTTCACCATGAGTCTTAAAATAATATTCTTGATTTTTGATAATTATTTCGGGTCGTTCCGAGATACTTGAATTTCGGACGATTCCGGTATTTTCCCGAAAGATTTCCGCATCCGCAACCGAATCCCGGAATCCGCCACTTTCATTATCTTTCATTTTCTCTTCCAAGAGAATAATTTCCCTTTTCCATTTTATTTTCCTTTTCCTATTTTCTTTCCTTCCTTCCTCCACAATCCACAAGAATTCCATTTTCCAAAATTCCAACAATTCCAAAATCCCATTTTCCTCCACACACTTCCACCAACTTCCTCATTAATGCCTCTCTTTTTCTCTCTCTTCCATGGCCAGCCAAGTGTGGCTAGGAGAGACACCTCACCTCCCCTATTTACAAAAACCCCCCTCTCTTTTAATTATTTGCACCTCCTTCACAAAATCTAAAACCTATAAATACTTTTCCTTCTCCTTCTTCATTCATTTTCACTTCATCTTCCTCTTTCTTCTCTTCACCAAAACCTAACCTCCAACATCTCCTTCACCTCCACCACCTCCACCGGCGCCTCCGGCCACCACGACTCCGGCGAGAGACCCCCGATCTCCGGCCACCACTTCTTCTCACCAACACCAACAACAAAACCTCCAACCTCCACTTTCTTCATCATCAACTTCCATCACCACCACCATCACTCCATCATCAACCACTCCTTTTGGTGAGTATTTTTACTCATCAAGACTTGGCTAATTCCTAGTATACTTTTGTTTGCAATTCATGTATACTTGTGCCATCAAAATCATATTTTTAGATCATCAAACAAAACCATCACAAATCTGTTCTGTATCCTGTTTTCAGTCGATTAGTCGACTTGACCTAGGGATTAGTCGACTACCTCATCTATTTGAAACGTAACCTTTTCTAGAACACAGTTTTAGTCGACTTAGGTTATTTATTAGTCGACTAGAAACCTCTATTAGTCGACTACTCCCTTGACCCTAGTCGACTAACTTTTCCTGAATCAGAAACCCAACTCTCTGTTACTCAGTATTAGTCGACTTAACGTATCTGTTAGTCGACTTGAGATCATTGCTAGTCGACTACTCTTTCCAACCTAGTCGACTAACTTTTCCTGAAACCAAATCCAACTCTCTGGAACCCAGTTTTAGTCGACTAAACCAGACTGTTAGTCGACTTGAGTCCACTATTAGTCGACTACTCTTCCACCCTAGTCGACTAACTTTGGCTGTCTGTTATAGTTGATTCCTTTCTTGAATATGAACCTTACCCTCTAGACTTATATCATAGATTGGTATTACTTGACTTATCACTTGACCAACATCATCTTCCCTTCTCTCTTTCTCTCTCCTCTTCACTCTACATAATTATATCACAGGTTATGGCGCATTCCGAACTTCAGTGGATTTCGGATATTTCGGCGTTTTGGTGATTTAGGCGAGTAGTCTCGCTCTTCTCTCGTCTCTATTTGAGTTTCCCGTTTCGTCGGGATGATAAGTATTTCGCTTCCTATTTTCATGTATTTGATTCCATATCTATATATCTTTTACTGCTTTCATATTATGCGTGGCCGACCCTTCGTGGTCGTTGACTTCTAGGTTTCTGCTATGTTATTACTTGCCATGCTATTACTTCAGACCTGTCAGTTGCATGCTTCTATTTAACACATGTATATCACTTTGACAACTGTGTTATCACCTGACTACCTGGCATGCTACCACTTGGTAAGACCTTTGTTATATTATGACTTACCAGATTATCATCCATCTCTTGTCATGATTAGTTACTTGATGTATATCACCACTTATCATGCTATCATTTAAAATCAAGCATGATACACTTGACATTGTTTAATTATCACTGTTAAGGGAATGTAGTACCTGTATTCCAGTTATGTATTCCAGTTATGATCCTGCTCATTCCCTTAATCTGATAATTATGTTAATAAACCATAAAAAGGACAACTTGTATGGGGAATGGGAGGAAGTGATGGATGCCGGAATGATATCTTGCTTATAGTATGGGAATAAAATGTATTGGCGGTAGTGTTAGTGGGACTTTGGGCCCACAGGAGATTCGTGTTAGGGGGACTTTGGGCCTCCAAACTGGTCCCAGGTGTATGGGAACTACTATAAGAAGCTCTATCAGTTCTCCATCTATTTCCAATAACAACCTTGCTTTACTCGGATATGGATCTATGTGCGTTAGGACGCTAGTTCACATAGCTAGATATCAAAGTAAGACAAGTAATAATAATAATAAATTCCAGTTATTGATTCTTGTTACACTTGCTATGCATGTTATGATTTCCGATATGTATTCCCGTTTGACTGTTATATGATTTGCAACTCTGATTCTATACGCTTGGATATTCGGTGGCATGAGATAAAAGTATATAGATGAGGGTTTCCTTATTTGGATTATTCCTTCGATGTACTAGTCTCATGGGACCGTGACCTAAGCGTATACAATCAATCTTGCTTATATCAGCTTTACTCTGGATTTCCTGTTTTATGATGATTATGTCATACCCGTTCATATATACTTCATTTGTGTTCTAACCCTCCTGTCTTCTGTACTTGACACTTGTACTCATCCTGGCTCGCCACCTGGCATCCATATTACTGCTCGCCTGGGGAGTTTCACTGACTCCCCTGGATTCTCATGTCCAGGTTTCGGAGCTTGGAGCGTGTGGATTTCCCCCGTTACTTCTCAGAGTAGCGCAGCGGTAGCGTGGATCTCCAGCCGACCGTCCAGAGCTCCATCCTTCCAGGCCCCCTTGTGAGTCTCTCGAGTTTTCTTTTAAACTCGTGAGTGCCTTTCATACTGTTCATACTTGTATATTTCCTTGTATTCTCGCATTTGCGCTTATTAGTGATGTGATATTCATGTAATATTGGATCACTTCTGGTGATAACTTTGTGATTGTACTCATGTGTTGGAATGTATAATGCACCACTTGCTTCCGTACTCTGATTCTTGCCTGTACTGATGCTTAGCGTATATACGTGAAGGTACTTCTGACTTGCGTATATACGTTGCAGTGACGTCTCCGTATCCGCCAGGATCGGGGCGTTACAGGATGGTATTAGAGCTTAGGCTCTAACTTTCTCAGTACGTCCAGAGGGCAAATTAATGGTAATGAAATTTGCAACTGGAATACTTGAGTCTTGGTTATACATTCCAACTACAAGTGCAGAGTTATCTAATTCTTGACCATCCTTCCTTTGATTCCTAATCCTTCCTATCCTTTCCCTGTTTTGGTTTTATGAAGCCCTTATACCAACATTAAGATATGATAGACTAGGAAGGTAGTGGCTGGTTCTGCATGAAGCTATTATGTGATCTCTTCGGTGAATTCTATGAAGCTTGGTATTCTCCAGATCGATCTTGATCTGGCTATCTTTCACAAGACAGTAGTCGGCATTCTCTACAGATATTCTACATTCTCTACTATATCGTTCAGAGTGATTGATGCCTGATATTCGGGATTCTTAATTATCGGTCTTCTTTATTATTATGCTCAGGACTATCAGGGTTTCCTTTATCTTTAGTATTCTGGCTTATTCTCGGAAGATTATCAAGTATGCAGATTTATACAGCCGGAAGTGCGGAGGATGATTATTGTTCAGTCGACCTGAGAGCCCTACCTATAGTGTTTCATATCTTAATTGGTATAAATTCCACCCATGTCCCCTTTGTGTTCAATTTACCCCTTACCGAAATTGCGAGGACACAATTTTTTGTAAGGTGGATGGAATGTAACACCCCGCTCCCGGAATACGTACTTAGTTGCGTATTCAGATTTTTGATCGTATTTTTTCGATTTACCTTCTGTACTTATTTTGTATTATGAATTGTTTATATGATTGTTTTGTCTTAAATTTGGATTCGTGGACTCGGGGTCAGCCCTAGTCTGAACCGAAGACCCGATCCTAATGTATTATTCGATTTGGTCTTTCCGGTATTCTGATTTGACCGATTTCTGTTTCAAATATCATTTTCCAATATTATATATTTTATATGATTTTCTGGAATTTTCCTGAATTTAATTAAATATCTTCAAAACCGGTGTCGGCCAGTGCTGCTGATCGATTCCCGGATTTTTAGTTTACAAACGGTTTAGAATTTCTACAAGTACCTTTAGACATTATTTCTTAAAATCATATTTTCTATCTACATACTTTTTCTGAGGATTTTATGAATTTATGAAAATTCCACCGGAGTCGGTAGCTAGCTGGTTCCGGGATTTTTAGCTTTAAAACTATAAAGTATTTCTTAAAACGAATTTCACCATGAGTCTTAAAATAATATTCTTGATTTTTGATAATTATTTCGGGTCGTTCCGAGATACTTGAATTTCGGACGATTCCGGTATTTTCCCGAAAGATTTCCGCATCCGCAACCGAATCCCGGGAATCCGCCACTTTCATTATCTTTCATTTTCTCTTCCAAGAGAATAATTTTCCTTTTCCATTTTCTTTTCCTTTTCCTATTTTCTTTCCTTCCTTCCTCCACAATCCACAAGAATTCCATTTTCCAAAATTCCAACAATTCCAAAATCCCATTTTCCTCCACACACTTCCACCAACTTCCTCATTAATGCCTCTCTTTTTCTCTCTCTTCCATGGCCAGCCAAGTGTGGCTAGGAGAGACACCTCACCTCCCCTATTTACAAAAACCCCCCTCTCTTTTAATTATTTGCACCTCCTTCACAAAATCTAAAACCTATAAATACTTTTCCTTCTCCTTCTTCATTCATTTTCACTTCATCTTCCTCTTTCTTCTCTTCACCAAAACCCTAACCTCCAACATCTCCTTCACCTCCACCACCTCCACCGGCGCCTCCGGCCACCACGACTCCGGCGAGAGACCCCCGATCTCCGGCCACCACTTCTTCTCACCAACACCAACAACAAAACCTCCAACCTCCACTTTCTTCATCATCAACTTCCATCACCACCACCATCACTCCATCATCAACCACTCCTTTTGGTGAGTATTTCTACTCATCAAGACTTGGCTAATTCCTAGTATACTTTTGTTTGCAATTCATGTATACTTGTGCCATCAAAATCATATTTTTAGATCATCAAACAAAACCATCACAAATCTGTTCTGTATCCTGTTTTCAGTCGATTAGTCGACTTGACCTAGGGATTAGTCGACTACCTCATCTATTTGAAACGTAACCTTTTCTAGAACACAGTTTTAGTCGACTTAGGTTATTTATTAGTCGACTAGAAACCTCTATTAGTCGACTACTCCCTTGACCCTAGTCGACTAACTTTTCCTGAATCAGAAACCCAACTCTCTGTTACTCAGTATTAGTCGACTTAACGTATCTGTTAGTCGACTTGAGATCATTGCTAGTCGACTACTCTTTCCAACCTAGTCGACTAACTTTTCCTGAAACCAAATCCAACTCTCTGGAACCCAGTTTTAGTCGACTAAACCAGACTGTTAGTCGACTTGAGTCCACTATTAGTCGACTACTCTTCCACCCTAGTCGACTAACTTTGGCTGTCTGTTATAGTTGATTCCTTTCTTGAATATGAACCTTACCCTCTAGACTTATATCATAGATTGGTATTACTTGACTTATCACTTGACTAACATCATCTTCCCTTCTCTCTTTCTCTCTCCTCTTCACTCTACATAATTATATCACAGGTTATGGCGCATTCCGAACTTCAGTGAATTTCGGATATTTCGGCGTTTTGGTGATTTAGGCGAGTAGTCTCGCTCTTCTCTCGTCTCTATTTGAGTTTCCCGTTTCGTCGGGATGATAAGTATTTCGCTTCCTATTTTCATGTATTTGATTCCATATCTATATATCTTTTACTGCTTTCATATTATGCGTGGCCGACCCTTCGTGGTCGTTGACTTCTAGGTTTCTGCTATGTTATTACTTGCCATGCTATTACTTCAGACCTGTCAGTTGCATGCTTCTATTTAACACATGTATATCACTTTGACAACTGTGTTATCACCTGACTACCTGGCATGCTACCACTTGGTAAGACCTTTGTTATATTATGACTTACCAGATTATCATCCATCTCTTGTCATGATTAGTTACTTGATGTATATCACCACTTATCATGCTATCATTTAAAATCAAGCATGATACACTTGACATTGTTTAATTATCACTGTTAAGGGAATGTAGTACCTGTATTCCAGTTATGTATTCCAGTTATGATCCTGCTCATTCCCTTAATCTGATAATTATGTTAATAAACCATAAAAAGGACAACTTGTATGGGGAATGGGAGGAAGTGATGGATGCCAGAATGATATCTTGCTTATAGTATGGGAATAAATGTATTGGCGGTAGTGTTAGTGGGACTTTGGGCCCACAGGAGATTCGTGTTAGGGGGACTTTGGGCCTCCAAACTGGTCCCAGGTGTATGGGAACTACTATAAGAAGCTCTATCAGTTCTCCATCTATTTCCAATAACAACCTTGCTTTACTCGGATATGGATCTATGTGCGTTAGGACGCTAGTTCACATAGCTAGATATCAAAGTAAGACAAGTAATAATAATAATAGATTCCAGTTATTGATTCTTGTTACACTTGCTATGCATGTTATGATTTCCGATATGTATTCCCGTTTGACTGTTATATGATTTGCAACTCTGATTCTATACGCTTGGATATTCGGTGGCATGAGATAAAAGTATATAGACGAGGGTTTCCTTGTTTGGATTATTCCTTCGATGTACTAGTCTCATGGGACCGTGACCTAAGCGTATACAATCAATCTTGCTTATATCAGCTTTACTCTGGATTTCCTGTTTTATGATGATTATGTCATACCCGTTCATATATACTTCATTTGTGTTCTAACCCTCCTGTCTTCTGTACTTGACACTTGTACTCATCCTGGCTCGCCACCTGGCATCCATATTACTGCTCGCCTGGGGAGTTTCACTGACTCCCCTGGATTCTCATGTCCAGGTTTCGGAGCTTGGAGCGTGTGGATTTCCCCCGTTACTTCTCAGAGTAGCGCAGCGGTAGCGTGGATCTCCAGCCGACCGTCCAGAGCTCCATCCTTCCAGGCCCCCTTGTGAGTCTCTCGAGTTTTCTTTTAAACTCGTGAGTGCCTTTCATACTGTTCATACTTGTATATTTCCTTGTATTCTCGCATTTGCGCTTATTAGTGATGTGATATTCATGTAATATTGGATCACTTCTGGTGATAACTTTGTGATTGTACTCATGTGTTGGAATGTATAATGCACCACTTGCTTCCGTACTCTGATTCTTGCCTGTACTGATGCTTAGCGTATATACGTGAAGGTACTTCTGACTTGCGTATATACGTTGCAGTGACGTCTCCGTATCCGCCAGGATCGGGGCGTTACAGGCGATTCTCTCAACCTCCTCGTGATCCCCTCATCCCCCTCTTCCATCCTGCCTGGCGATCCCTATTTGCAGATAGATCTAAATTAGATCAAATGGATATCATGTTCAGTCTCAAAATTTGAAATCATACATTTCTTCTAAGAAAATATCATAATCAGCCCCAAAATTTGAATTCATCAAACAATTTAGGATTAATCGTAGATACACCCACTGTACTATAGACATTGGAGTAGTTACACCCCTCAACTCTTTTATTAGCAGACAGACCCCCTGCTTTCATTTTTTTAATTCAAATTGAGTTAATTCCATATGGGGAGAGGAAAACAATTAATGTAAGAGTAATATTGCTAAAGGGCAGTTAGAGAATTAAAAAAAATGAAATTAACCCAATTTGAATTTAAAAAAAATATGAAAGCATGGAGTCTATCTGCTAATTAAAGAGTTTAGGGATGTAACTGCTCCAGATTATAGTACATGGGGTATATCTGCAATTAACCCAACAATTTATGAACTCGTCTTGATGAAGAGGGTAGAAAGATGAATTCGCCTTGATCGAAGTTCGAACTATATATGTTGGATCGAAGATCGAACTCGCCTTAATGAACGAGGGAGAGAGAGATCGCCTTAATGAATGAGGGGAGAGAGATCGAACTGCGGGGGAGAAGATCTAAAAATGAAGTTTTTTAACTCAACCAAATTATTGCCTTGACATTTTGTCACCGTACACAGAGTCATCACACGGATTGACCTTTGCGGTCAGGTCACCATGGGATTGGAAGGACAGCTCCCTTCTGGGGGCTCGGGCCATTGATCAAAAATTATTTTGAGAAGTCTCTCTTACAGATCCCAGAGTGAGGAGGAGCAGTTTGGAGAAGCGGTCGATCGTGCAGTCGCCTTGATGAACTCGTCTTGATCGAAGATCGTTTTTTCAGATCGAAGATTGTTCTTTCGGATCGAAGAATGAGAGAGGAGAGAGAAATGGGAAAATGGGGGAGAGAGATAATTTGAACACAGAATACAAAGAGTCTAATAGTATTGAATTGCGGATCCCTAACATGGTTGATCAAAATCAATTTCTTATTAATTTACAGAAATCTTTTTTATGGCGGTTCTTTTTAGAAATGACGTAAAACGTTACTTTTTACAGCGATTATTTTAATAATCACCGCAAAAAATTGAAGGGTAAAATTGTGTATTTTTCAATAAATTTCAAAAATGTCACCGTTTTTTGAGTTTTTACGGCGGTTTTTCAAAGAATTGCCATAAAACTAATTTGTTACGATGGTTATTTAATAACGTCATAAAAAATCTAAAGGAAAAATCGTGTATTTTTCATCAAATTTTAAAATTGTCACGTCTTTTAATGCACGTCGGTTACCGCCGTGAAATGAGTGATATGGAGGAAGCCCTTTTCTATTGTAGTGTCAATTTTTACATGAATGCAAGCACACACTTTTTTTTTTTACCAGTTTACTAATGAAGAATAACTCGCAAACTCGGAAAAAAAGGTTGCTTGCACACTTTCAAACTTATTTCAAGATTGCCAAACACCTAGGGTGAAAACAACAATACCATATAAAGCTGAGATACAAAGCAGTTTACAACTTTGCTTACTATGAGCCAGTACTAAAGCCTGAAAGGTTCATATCTGAGATATCAGAATTAAGACTTCAGCTCACCGTCGATGACAGTGACCTGACAATACCGCTGAAATGTTCGTTTTGGACGAGAAACAGAGTGCGAAAGCTCAGATAGCTCTGCGGCAACTCAGGGGGTGTTGTGTCTCCCTCAAGAAAACGCACGAGTTGTGGCATACTTGGCCTAGCTGCTGGCGTTGGGTTCGAACAAAGCAATCCGAGCTTCAAGACTAACTCCACCTCAGAGGAACTGTACTCCTCTCCTAATCTTGAGTCCAGTGTGTCAAGAAGTAATCCTTTTTGCCAGCTTGACAGAACCCAGTCCATCAGAACCACCTCTTCTTCTTGCGCGTGGGGCTCAATGGGCCTCCGACCACAACACATTTCAAGCAGGAAGGCCCCAAAAGCAAACACATCGGTCAAGGTTGTTGCCTTGCCAGTTTTTGCTAGCTCCGGTGCAAGATATCCCGTTGTGCCGACAACATGAGTAGTCAATGGATCAGTCCCATGATCGTACAGTCTCGCGAGGCCAAAATCACCGAGCCTCCCATTCAGTTCGCTGTCTAAGAGTACATTGCTGGCCTTGATGTCTCTGTGGATCACAACCTGCTCCCAGTCTTCGTGCAGGTACAAAAGGCCCAATGCCACTCCTTTGATGATTCGAAACCTTTGAGCCCAGCAGAGAGTAGGCTTATTCGAACCATACAAGTACTTGTCGAGGCTACCGTTGGGCATGAAATCATAGACCAAAAGCAACCCTTCTTTGCGGCGACAGTAGCCTAAGAGCTGCACAAGGTTCCGGTGGCGGAACTGGCCAAGGCTAACAATTTCCGCCACAAACTGTTTTATTCCTTCTCTTGATTCGTGCCCGACTTTCTTTACCGCAACCTCCCTCTTCGAAGAAGGCAATACCCCTCGGTAGACTCTGCCAAAGCCGCCGATCCCCAATAGCTCTTTCTCGTTGAACCCCTTTGTCGCCAGGAACAAATCTTTGTATGAGAATCTGTGAGGACCGTATTCGAGCTCCCAGTCTTCAAGTAGCTCGGCATATTTCGTCATCCTCCTCTTCCTCACTACTATGAGCATACCAGCGGCAAAAACAACAATTATGAAGAGCACGAGTAAACTCGAAGCTACAAGGATCCATGTCTTGAAAACATGCGAATTGCCGTTGGTATTTGAATTTATGCGAGGGACCGAAGGAAGCTTCGCGTAATCAAGTGCTTCTGCCGCCATCCCGTTCATCTTGAAGCTCCACCCAAGAATGTAATGCGAAGTATGGACAGCACCAGTAGAAGAAGAGAATCCCACATACATTGAGTCGAGCATCAGGCTTGAAAAGTCGATGGTTGTCGATAAGAGTGGCCTATTTGGCTTGCGCATTTGCCTATTTGGCTTGGGCATTTGCATCGGGGACAAGGTAACATTGAGCTGCATGATCTCTTCGCCGCTAAAATCTATCCACACTTGCATTGGCTGGCCACTGGAAAGAGTCAAGTCCTCAAAAACACCAGTGCCATCGTGGTAGTAACCAGCAGTGTGCGAAGTTTTGGATTTCTGGCTGTTGAGATCAATTCCGACATGATTGTCATCGATGTCTTGAAACTCAGGGTTCTGGATGGTGTCGAGCTCAATGGCGAAGATGTGATTGGTTGAATTGCCATTGTTGCTTGAATTGAAGAGGCCTAAGTATTGGTTTGCAAAAGCCATGGAGAAATCAGTGGTGGGAGAGATGAGAAAGGCCATGCCTTCACCTTTGAGATCGTCAATCTCGGGGAGAGCAGCAAACACGAAAGTGGTCGAGAAAGAGCTGATTTTACGAGTGGCTGAAGACTTGAAGCGAAGAGGGAGTGGATGGAAGGCGTGGCTCTTGACGTGCGTGGCATTCGTGTTGGACAGCTCGAGGAGGCCAGTAGGTGTGACGGAGGCGACGCCATCGAGGGTGAGGGTTGCGCTACTGAATCCATTGAAGGTGAAGTGATCATCTTCAGTACTTGAGGTTGTAAGCTTTGTGAGGAGGAGGAGGAGGAGGAGGAGGAGGAGGAAGAGTGACATCATTTTTGAGCTAGTTGAAGATTCTTGGCTTTGCGAGCTCATTTCACACTATAAGTAAGAAACAATTAGCGATCAAAAAATTTCCATAAAAAAAAGGTAATTTATTTGCAAAGGAGTCAATGGACCACAAAGACAATTAGGGTGCTAAGCATATCACATAAAACTCTTGTAGAAACATTAGCGCATCGAAATTTAAATAGTCTGACTTTAGAAAATGGAGGGAGCACATAATTATTTTTTTTTTTTGGGAGAGGAATGGACAGAGCACTTTCATCTTAATGCAGAATGAGAATTCGAATATAGTTGCTACTTTATTGACGCAGCTAGAAGCGAATAAAACAATTGATCTCGAAGTACTTAGTTATGATCAGTTGGAATTAACCTACCCTGACTCCCTTCGTGCCTCATGGCCTATTTTCTCTGATCTGATCTCGAATCAGATTCATGATCCAAGCTTCGCTTTACTTTCTCCACAATATTGGAAGCACTACTCCACATGTCATCTTTATTCGATTGCAGGCGCCCACAAAGACATTCTCTTTTGTCTCTGCCAATTATCTGTCCGGCATTTTTGAGAAGGTTGGTGCAATTCTTGCATTTTTAGGCCATCTCGAAAGATGTGAGACATTACATTCTGGCCGTGACCTCGACCATCTGGATTGAGCGAAATTCGAAGATATTTAATCAGAATTTGATCTCTGCGGAGAACGTTTTTCAACTTTTGGCGGCAATTGTTAGTGTTGCGCGCCGACAACAACCTCACAGAGGAAATCCTAGATCACCAATGCACAGAGAACAGTACCACCAACAACACAAACACCCAATCACAGAGAAAAGCACAGAAACACAGATTTAACGAGGTTCGGCCTTGATGCCTACGTCCTCGGGGCAAGAAAGGGGGAGGGTTTTTATTGATTTCTACAAATCAATACACTTACAGCAATGGGGACCGGGAAAGTTCTGCCTTTGCTCTACTCTCCTCCCTGATTGCTCTCACAAACCCTTCTACAAGATCCCTCAAGATACAAACCCTAGACAACACAGCCTTTAAATAGGGTCCAAAATAACCCTTTCTGAAAACAGCCAGACCCGACTGTCGGGCGACCGGCTGGTCGACCGACCCTATGCACCGGTCGACCGGGCCGGTCGACCGTGCCTAACACTTTCAGTCGGTCGACCGCTCGGTCGACCGATCTTCTCCTGCGGTCGACCGGACCGGTCGACCGCTGCTTGTGCATGTTTGCGTGCATGTCGGTCGACCGGACCGGTCGACCGAGCTGCTGCTTCTGCCGACGGTCGACCGGGCCGGTCGATCGTACGCCTGCTGAAGTTCCTGTTCTGTTGCTGTTTCTGCTGCTGATTTCTGGATCTTCATTCAGTCGACTTCCTCGACTTCCTCCCACTACAGTTAGGATTTTGACCCAATATATCGTGCAGGCAGACGAATACTTTAGAGATCAAGAACAGACAGGTGTTATAGTCGGTGCACAGGTTAGTCGACTAATGACATCTCAGTAGTTGACTAATAACACAAACAGAGAGTGAGTACATCTCAATAGTCGATTGTATAATTGACTAATAAGCATAATTAGTCGACTTATAATTTAAATTAGTTGACTAATGGCGTTGCTGGCAGTTTTCTTTTGCAGTTTGAGCTCAACTCGAGTTTTCTTCTCTTCTGAGGTAGTGTTGTTTGTATTGTTGGAGTTTGTGTAAGATTAGGATGATCTTATTATTTATAAATAATCCATTTGGGTGGTCTTCAATGTATTATTCAATAATTAAGAAAAAAAAGAGATTCGTGAGAGAAGTTTTAACCATAAGGGTTACTGTGTTGCAACAAAATTAATATACTCTAATACCAATTATTGCGTGCATAACCCGGGATAAGATACTTACTGCAGAGATTCCCACTAACGACCTCAAGCACGTCATGATATCGATTACGTCGAGCACACAAGAAGAATAACACACAATTTAACATGGTTCAACCCAAATTTGGCCTACATCCACGGGGAGAGAACTTGAGAGAGTTTTATTAATAAACTTGATACATAGATATTTAATCTTTCTCTTAATGACACAAGAGTATTCATTTTTTCATTGAATCTATGCCTAGATTACAAGAGTATATCTTCTCTCTATACACTTTTGCCTTCCTCCTCTCTTTCTTGACTTTTTAGGACCTTCTTGGCTTTTTAGGGTCTTACATTGTTGTTCACCACAACTTTATTCTCCACTTCTACTCCACCTAAATCCTAAATTACAATCTTTTATTTATAGGATTTTACAATATAACTCTTATTTAGACTATGAGATGATCTTGGTCATTGGATACTTGAAGAATTTTGATCAATCCTATTAGGAGTTGATCTCCTTGATCTAGAAGGATTTTAGACCTTTTAATCTTTAGAAATAAATCTTCAATGAATAAGAATTGAATCTTATTCATACTCCTCCTGAAAAGGAAACTCGCAATCGCCTGAAAAGGAAACTGCTTCACTTTAATTTGCTTTTTCTATTTCAAGCCATCATCTTCTCCAACTCAATTGGATTTTTCTTGGACCATCATCTCCTCTTAAAAAATAAGACAAAATCCTAACACGTTCTATGTGACCATCAAAAGGCTTATAATTTTCTTAGCGAAAGGCATAAGTGTTTCTCATTGTACTCCTCTAAAATTTTAATAAAGTTTATCCTCCTTCTCTTGTGGACGTACACACAATCTGTTTGATCGGTAAAATGTAACACCCGATTTAAATTAATCCGGGTTATAGTCGAAAATAATTTTCATTTAACTAAGTGTAACAGTGAGATTTAATCTTAATCCAAAAATTTAGAAAATACTAGAAGTATATATATATGTATATATATATATAAGTATCCACATTGGCACATTTTTAATACTAAGTATATTTGCATATTTAATAGAGGTATATTACATGAGAATACTTATACCTAACCAAAGTATTAAATTTGTAGTATATCATGGGAATACTTAAACTAAATACTTAAATACCTAAATAGTTTAGATTTAGGGGTGGTGTGTTGGTAACTTGAGAACAAGAGGGAGTTGAGGTGGGGGCTATCAGGAGAGCTTGGGAAATTGGGGTGTGAGATGTCAAACTCTTGGCAATTATAGGAAACTATTAATTCTATTAGGTAAATAACTATTCCAAAAATATCTTAACTTTCCTTCCCCAAAAATGTTCAGCCTTTTCTCCTTGGCTGAGAACGAAAACCCCAAAATCCCTTTCTCTTCCTTTGATCAACTAAGCTCTCTCTCTCTCTCTCTCTCTCTCTCTCTCTCTCTCTCTCTCACACACACACACACTCTCTTCAACCCCCCACCCTAGCCGCACGCCAGCAGGAGGCGGCAGCCAGGGCGGCCGCGCGGCAGGCGCGACAGGAGGGCAGGCCGCGCGCGCGGCCCAGCGAGCGGGCGCCGCGACAGGGGAGCCCGCGAGCGCGCGAGCGCGCTGGAGTGCTGCAGGCGGCGCGCCGGGGAGGAAAGGGGGGTTTTTCGAGGCGGAGTCCGGGGAGTTCGCGGGTCGGATTCGTTCCTCTTCGAGTGAAATTAGGGAAAAACAGAACCCTAATCGAAGGTAAACCCTAAAAATCTCTTTAGATTAGGCTATGTTTTGTATCATTGATTAATTTTAAGATTATATTAGTTTAGGGCTTTGATTCGGCGGGTGAAATAGGCGGATTTCTTCACGTAGGCACTCGTCAAGCAAGGTGAGTAAACTAAATTTTGTTAACTAGGTTAAGGTTATGAATTGCTAAATTTTTGGATATGTAAATGGTTGAATAAATAGCTAATGGATATAAACTTGTAGGTAAATTTATATATATAAAATAAAAAGGATAAAATATATCATGTTGTGAAAGTTTCGTGGGAGGAAGTTCATTATGTATGAAATTAGGAATTTTCTCTTGTTAAGGGTGTGCTCTACCTAGATTAGCCTCATAGTTGCATGTTGAGAAACACGGGTAACTCCTCTTATTGTCTAGGTAAATTAAATTAATACGGAAAACCGGTTTAGGTTACATGTATTAGAGGACGTCACGAAGTCTTATGTGATATGTGTATGTCTTATACCGTTAATTTAGCTAGAGACTATGCGTGTGAAATATCGGACTAGGTATTGTAGCGAGAAATAAAAAGAGAAATATGTCAATACTATATATGTACACTAAATGTAAATCATTAGTGTGGTGTGACACTCTCATTATAAAAGAATAAAATGTTTACATTAAAAGGGTTATATACCCATATAAATATGAACTCATACAAGAGAATGGCTTGCTTACTTTTCATAGTATATGAAACGTTCATGTGTAATTGTATGTTAAATTGAATGAGTATATATGTATATTATTGGAGGAAGGGGCCGAGTGAGAACAGGTAGGAGGAAAAGACGGTGTAAATGTATGTTGTTCATTGTAGGAAGGGGCCGGCGGGAGCCGGTAGGGGGGGAAGACGGTGTTATGAAAGTAGCTTATTTTTATAACTGTAGGAAGGGACCGGCGGGAGCCGGTAGGAGGGGGAAGACGGTGAAATGTTCATGTATTCTTTGAAATGTTGTGGTGATGAAATGTTGCTTGTTGATGTTATGTTTATAAAGATGTTTGTGTTATCATAACTTAGAAATTGTTATGGCTTGAATTATATCATGTTACCCAACGTGATAAAAGAAAAACTACTACTACGTCATGTACCATCTTATGAGTGTATAAAGTAGACCAAGGAATGTTAGCATATGTTTCCTAAACTTTGGCCTAATGACGGCCTACTATAAAGTTATAAACTATCAAAGCTAAAAGATTAACTAGAATATTATACAATAACTGGGTTTACTCACTGAGCTGTCAAGCTCACGCCTTTATTTCTTTTGTAAATTTCAGGTTCGGACAGAGGTAAGAAGCCGATTTAGATTCGGAAATTTTAAGGATATGGATTGATCGACCCTCTCATGTCTTACTTGTGATCAACTATCTACTTTCATATTTTGTCTACTTTTGAAAATGCTTATTGTATATATATGTGAGAACTTGGTGTATGAAAGAAGATTTTGGGTGTTACTAATGTAAATTTGAGCTTTATGTGTGGCCGTTCGAACATGAACTTGACAAGAAATCTTAGTTGTATTTGATGGAAGGATCTGAGCCTTGTTTTGGTAAATATGATATATTGTGGGAATGAATGTTGTGACTCTCCTTGGGATATGTTTGATGAATGCAAAGTTATGTAAAGAGGTCTTCTTTTCCTTATGTTGATAAGTAGGCAAATTGTACCGAAATGTAATATTGGTAGTGTTGGGTCCATTGTGGACAATTATTGTTGTGGTGTAATATGGAATAGTCCATATTCTAAGGGGAGGTGCTGCCAAAATTTTAAGAAAATATTATTTTATCAGTTTTATATTATAAGTAGTTACTGGGACCGTTACATAAAATCACGTTAAATTACGTGTTGACTCTCTCTATTCAGAATATCTTACCTCTTCTTATCTTCTTTTTCACGTTACACAACGATCTGACTCTTCTTTTTCTGATGCGTTGATCCCAATAATTAGTACGAGAACAAATCAGTTTATAGTTCTGTATTTTTATGTTTCTTTTAACTTTGTTTGTTTCTGTATTGATTTCTTCTTGTCTTTCCTCTCTCACGTGCTTGGTGAGGGGATTTTCTGTTTGCACTCTCTCTTTTTTTCAAAAAATTTCTCAAAGTGGGCCTTTGGCTTTAAAAAAAAAAATTCTGTCTCTACTTTTATCATGAATCTACTCCTTTTCCATCATTAGGAGTATTCGCACTTCTTCTTGTTGAATGAATACTCAGTCTCATTTCTTTTCTCTTGTAACCTTTGTTGTTGGGTTCAACCCAGCATTAAAAACTATATTTCTTACTCTTTGGGTCGTAGAGGGAGGAAGAGGGCGGCGGTGGCATCTTATAGCTCTCATGTATGTTCTGAGTAAAAGAAATTTCTCTTGTGGGCTAATTGTTCAAAATATTTAATTATGAACCAAAGTTTGTTTTATATTAGGCAACGTGGAGCACTAAGATGGGGGTGCTCTTTCCACCTCCAAAAATCTAGATTGATTCTTTTACAAAAGAGTAAGAGATACGATGATTTTTAACTAGTGTTTTAAGTGATAGGCTTGGCAACCTATTTGTCAGTATTGTTCATTGGGTACTTCACACAAAGAATTGATCTAAAACTCTAGAGCTGCTGCTGCTTAGTTTGCAAGAATAATCAAAGATGTTACCCTTAATGTTCATAAGCACTATCTTCTTCTTCATTTTACTCCTCCTCGTAAAGCTTACGACCTCAGTTGAAGATGACTTCACCTTCAATGGATTCAGTGGTGCCAACCTTAGCCTCGATGGCGTCGCCTCAATCACATCTAATGGCCTCCTTAATCTGACCAACGGGGCTGCCCCGCATATCAAGGGCCACGCATTCCTTCCAACCCCTCTTCATTTCAAGTCAGCAGCCACTGGTAAACTCAGCTCTTTCTCAACTACTTTTGTTTTTGCTATTCTCCCAGATGTCCCCAACATCAGCGGCTCCGGCATGGCCTTCCTCATCTCTCGCACTGCAGACCTCTCTAATGATCCCCCGGACCAGTACTTAGGCCTCTTCAGTGCAGAAAACAATGGCAATTCAACCGATCACATCTTCGCGGTTGAGCTCGACACCATTGAGAACCCTGAATTTCAAGACATCAATGACAACCACGTGGGAATTGATATCAACAGCCTGAAATCCAAAACGTCGCACACTGCTGGTTACTACGAGGACAACACTGGCTTGTTCAAGAACTTGAATCTCATCAGTGCCAGCCGATGCAAGTCTGGATAGATTTCAACAGCGAAGAGATGATGCAACTCAATGTTACCTTGTCTCCGATGGGAACGCCCAAGCCTAATAGGCCTCTCTTATCAACTACCATCAACTTCGCTGACTTGATGCTCGATTCTATGCATGTTGGATTCTCTTCAGCGGAGGGCAATTTTCGTTCTAGCCATTGCATTCTCGGCTGGAGCTTCAAGATGAACGGGGTAGCCGAAACACTCGATTATGCAAGGCTCCCTTCGCTCCCTGTTGCTGCCACCAAGGGGAACTCAGTGATCGTGGCTAGATGGATGCTCATAGTCCCAGCTGTGTGTTCATTTCTGGTACTAGTCGTTGCTTCGGTTGTGCTTATAATGAGGAGGAGGATCAAATACGCTGAACTACTCGAAGACTGGGAGCTCGACTATGGTCCCCATCGCATCTCCTACAAAGATCTGTTTCGAGCAACAAAGGGTTCGACGAGAAGGGACTACTCGGGACCGGTGGCTTCGGTAGAGTCTACAGAGGGGTGTTGCCTAATTCAAAGAAGGAGGTTGCGGTGAAGAGAGTCTCTCACGGGTCAAGGCAAGGGATGAGAGAATTTGTGGCTGAAATTGTCAGTATTGGCCAGCTTCGCCATCGGAACCTTGTTCAGCTCTTGGGCTACTGCCGCCGCAAAAGAGAGCTCCTTTTGGTCTACGATTTCATGCCCAACGGAAGCCTTGACAAGTACTTGTATGGCTCGCAGAAGCCTGCCCTCAGTTGGGCTCAAAGGTTTCGAATCATCAAAGGAGTGGCATCAGGTCTCTTGTACCTGCATGAAGATTGGGAGCAGGTAGTAATCCATAGAGACATCAAGGCCAGCAATGTGCTATTAGACGGAGAAATGAACGCAAGGCTCGGGGATTTTGGTCTGGCAAAACTGTATGATCGTGACACTGATCCTCAGCCGACTCGCATTGTCGGGACCAGGGGATATCTTGCGCCAGAGCTTGCATTGACCGGCAAGGCAACGACCAGCACCGATGTGTTTGCATTCGGTGTCTTCCTGCACGAAGTGGTTTGTGGGAGGAGGCCAATCGAGCCACGCGCAAAGGGGGAAGAGATTGTTCTTGTGGACTGGGTGCACGACAGTTGGCGAAGGGGATTGTTGATGGAGACGATAGATCCGAAATTGACAGAGGAGTATTGTGCCCATGAGGCGGAGTTAGCATTGAAGCTCGGTTTGTTATGCTTGCATCCAAACCCGGCGAGTCGGCCGAGCATGCGACAAGTGATGCAGGTATTTGATGGGGATGCCGAGCTCTCGGAGTTGTCGCCGATTTCCCAGAGTTCTGTCACTCTGTCATTGTACCATAACATAGGTTTTGATGACTATCTCCAATCTATTGCCTCGTCGGCTGCCACTTCTTCTTCTCTCCCCTTGTCAAGTGGCCGAGGATAGTCAAGTTTGTATGCAAATGAATAGTATTTTTTTTTTCATTAACTACTGTTAACTCAAATGAAGAAGTCATTATTCGCGACGGGGAAGCAGCGACACAATGTAAGCATAAATCAAAAGATTTATTTCTATTGATATGGAAAATAATTAACTAGGACTTGCATTAAGTCGCTAGAATTTTTATTTTTCTCGCTTATATCCGATCTAGATGTAGCCAACAACACAACACAAACATCACGCCCGATTTGATGGAGCCTCAACTTTTTCAAACCTAAATCCAAGTTGATACCGAGTAGGGGTGGCCACCGGGGCGGGTCGACCCGCCCCAACCCGTACTGTGCGACTCGTCGGAGTCGCACAGACGGGTTGACGGGTCAACCCGTACCCGCCCCGTTAAGGGGCGGGTCCAAACGGGTTGACCCGTCCCGTGGTCACGGGACGAATCCGATTCGTCCCGTGACGAATCACGGGACGAGTCGGGTCGGGGAAAATTTCCCCGACCCCCCCCCCCCCCCTTTTTTTTTTTTTTAGTCCAATAATTTTTTAAGAACGTTAGAGGGAAAAATTATTCTGCGCCCCCTATATTAAAAATGTTTTTTGTTTAAACCCTCAACGGCTCAAAATTGAGCCGTTGGGGTGAAAAAAGAGGGTGCCACGTGGCACCCTCTTTTTTCACCCCAACGGCTCAAAAATGAGCCGTTGGCCCATTAAAAAAAAAAAAAAAAATAAAAACCCTAACCTCTAATCCTCTATAAATACCCTCCACCCTCATTCATTTTCATCTCACATTCTCACTTCATCTCAACTCTCTCTCTTCTATTTTCATCCTCTAATTCACTCTTATTCTCTTACAATTACAAATCTCTACCAACTTTCAATCTAGTCTAATGGAGCCCAACTGGAGTACTGGCGGTTCCTCATCCGAAGCCGGTGGTAGCTCTTCATCAACACACAATCCGTCAGCTGGCGCACCTTACACCGATGTTGGCGGTAGCTCATCGTCAGCATATACCGCTTACCCACCATACAGCTATGCTCCACAACATCCGCATTTGCTCCCTATCACAGTTCGTCAAGCTATGCATTTGACTACAGTGGTTATGCACCATATACACATGCTGCATATGCCAGTGATAGTGGTACAGGTCGGCATTCTATTTCCTTCCCTCCTCAATATGCCTCATATTCTCAACTTTTAATGTCAACATCACCAATGCACGCACAATCTCTGGCTCCTTTTTTTACTGAAACACAAGAACAACACGATACACAACCAACACAGCATGACACTATAGTTCCAGAAACACAACCTGAACCAACTAGCACAAGCACAAGCACAACCACTAAAGAAAGAGCCAAAACTTCTGCAGTGTGGAACCATTTTGTCTTAAAATTGTTGAAGGTAGAAGAAAGGCAGAATGTAAGTACTGTCATCAACTATTTGATCATAAAGAAGGATACGGTACTGGTGTTCTTAATAAACACTATGAAAAAAAGCATGCTAAAAGTCACGGTTTACCACCACAACAAGCACAAATATTAGCTGATTCAGGCACACTCTCCACTTGGAGATATAAGCCTGAAGTAAATACATAAGTTAGCTGAATTTATTGTTCGAGCAGAACTTCCATTTTCTTTTACTGATCAGATGCATTAGTTGATTATCTTAAATCTGTTTTTGCTCTTGATTATAAGAGAATTAGCAGACAAACTATAACTAGAGAAATTGAAGATTTATTTGTAAATAGAAAAAATATTTTGAAGGCTCTTTTTACTAGTGATGCTAGAAAAATTTCATTAACTTCGATATATGGGAAGCTCTTAATCTTATTCATTATTTATGTGTTACTGCTCACTTTATTGATGAAAATTGGATTTTACAAAAACGTATTTTATCATTTTCTAAATTTTCTGAGAAACATTCTGCTACAAATGTAGCAAATTCAATTTTCTTACCTGTAGAAATTATGGTATAGAAAATAAATATTTTCTATTTCTTTTGATAATGCAAGTGAAAATACTGCTTCAATAAGACAATTGAAAACGATATTAGATCCAATTTTAAATGGTAAACTTTTTCATGTTAGATGTGTTTGCCATATATTGAATTTATGTGTACAAGATGGTCTAAAACTCTTAGACAAATATATTTATAAAGTTAAAGAAATTATTTTACATATAAAACACAGTGGACCTAGGAGACAATCTTTTAAAGGTACTGCTGTTGTGCTCGGAGACAACAACCCTTAGAAGATCCAACCTGATCTCAATCACCAAGAACAATGAAACAAACTAGAAGAACAGCCAATCGCAAAAACCAGATCTAACGAGGTTCGGCCAACCTGCCTACGTCCTCGGGGCAATTCACGGAGAGAGTTTTCTTTATGGAAGATGGATTACAATAGCTCTAGATCTCTATCAACACAAAGAGTCCGCAGCTATACTTTGTCTAAGCACTCTAACCCTAGAAATTACAACCAGGGCTTAAATACATAACTTCCCGAAACAACAGATTTCGCCCAAAACCCGACTGTCGGTCGACCGGCCGGTCGACCGACTCCCTCTTCCGGTCGACCGAGCCGGTCGACCGAAACAAACAGAGAGTTGGGTTGCTTACAGAGACCCTCTCCGGTCGACCGGTCCGGTCGACCGAAGCAACCAAGACCCTCTTCGGTCGACCGGTCCGGTCGACCGAAGAAACCTGGGAGCACCTGTGCACTTCGTGCACGTCGGTCGACCGGACCGGTCGACCGACCACTGTCTTTTCTGCTGCTGCTTCGTTTTTTCCTTGCCTGCTGTTCCGTCGCCTTTCGTCGTAGACTCCTTGGCAGTCTTCAACAGCACCTGGCATGACTTCACTTCCTCTACTGTACTCTCTCGAAGAGGGTCTTGGTTGCTTCGGTCGACCGGACCGGTCGACCGACCACTGTCTTTTCTGCTGCTGCTTCGTTTTTCCTTGCCTGCTGTTCCGTCGCCTTTCGTCGTAGACTCCTTGGCAGTCTTCAACAGCACCTGGCATGACTTCACTTCCTCTACTGTACTCTCTCCTCCAACAATTCTCCACCTCGGTGAAGATTGTTAAATCTGAGCCGAACACCGACTCGAAGCGGCTGCACCAATCTGGTTGCCTACGTACCCCTTGCCCAAGGATCAAGCCATCCGTAGTTCATCCACATGAGCTTCAGCAAGCTCAATTCACCTGAAGAATCTGGAGCAAGTCTTTGCAGTGTGCAAACTTTACTCCCGACACCACCTTTGTAAGCATATCGGCCGGATTCTCCGAAGTATGAATCTTCAATAAATTGATGTCATCTTCCTCCAGAATCTCCCGAACAAAGTGATACCTGACATCGATGTGCTTCGTCCTTGCGTGGTAGACTTGGTTCCTCGCCAAATAAATGGCACTCATACTGTCACAGTGTATCTTCAAGATCTCCTGTTCCACTCCCAAGTCATCTAGCAATCCCTGAAGCCAAATCGCCTCCTTCATGGCCTCGGTCAAGGCCATATACTCTGCCTCTGTAGTCGACAATGCGACTGTGGACTGAAGTGTGGAGCGCCAACTCACCGGTGCCTGTGAGAATGTGAATACATACCCCGTCGTCGACCGGCGTTTGTCAAGATCACCTGCATAGTCCGAATCCACGTACCCTATGCATTCTTGCTTCCCAGTGTTGTCCTTCTCAAACACGAGACCTACATCCACAGTACCCTTGATGTACCTCAGGATCCACTTCACTGCTTCCCAATGACCCTGACCTGGATCATGCATATATCTGCTGACCATGGAAACTGCCTGTGATAGATCCGGCCTTGTACACACCATTGCATACATCAAGCTTCCCACTGCATTGGCATATGGTACATGAGTCATATGCTCACGCTCCTGAACACTCCTTGGAGACATCTTCGCTGACAACTTGAAGTGCGGCGCCATTGGTGTACTTACAGTCTTTGTATCTTTCCCGATATAAATCTCTGCAGTACCTTCTCCAGATAGCCCTTTACTGAGTCAAGCTAATCCTGCCAGCTTCCCTGTCCCTTGTGATCTCCATACCCAATACTTTCCTTGCTTCCCCCAGGTCCTTCATCTCGAACTCAGACGATAAAGTCTTCTTCAGAGAATCAATTGCAGATCTTGACCTAGAAGCAATTAGCATATCATCTACGTAAAGTAGTAGATAGACATACTCACCAGATGATAACTTGTTGTAGTACACACATGGATCATAATGGCTTCTTGTGTACTTCTTCTTCCTGATGAAGCTGTCAAATCGCTTGTACCATTGTCTTGGAGACTGCTTCAAACCGTACAGTGATTTCTTCAGCTTGCATACCAACTCCTCTTTCCCTGCAGTTTTGTAACCTGTGGGCTGAGTCATGTAGATCTCCTCCTCAAGATCGCCGTGGAGAAAGGCGGTCTTCACATCAAGTTGGTCAAGGTCCAACTCATTTTGTGCCCCAAGGCCAATAGGATCCGAATAGACGAGTGTTTTACAACTGGGGAGAACACCTCGTTGTAGTCGATCCCTTCTCTCTCTGCGTAGCCTTTAGCCACCAGCCTTGCCTTGTAGCGCACATTGTCTTCTTGGAGTGATCCCTGCTTCTTAGCAAATACCCACTTACACCCTATGGCTTTCTTCCCTTGGGCAACTTGGTCAGTTCCCATGTGTTGTTCTTATAAAAGAGACTGCATCTCTTCATTCATGGCCCCTTTCCATAACTCCGCTTCTGAACTGATTTCAGCTTCCCTGAAAGTAGATGGAATGGCTTCTTCAACAACTGGAAGTGCATGTGCAATCACCATGTCTGTAGTGAGCCAGCCAGGTCTCCTAGTATTCCTCCTTGGTCTTCCAACTGCAGTGGGATCTGGAACTGTATCCATAACCTGTTCCTGATCCTCTTCAACAACCTCAGCATCTTCTTCTGCAACTTGATCACCTCCCTGTGTCACCTCAGGAATGATCCTCACAGATACTGAGTCTTCTAGAGATGGTGGATCTGCATCACTCTCCACCTGCTGCAATAGCTCCTTGGTCTCCTTAGTCTCCACCTGCTGAGAGACTGTAGGCTTCATCATCGAGGCCTCATCAAAAGTGACATCTCTGCTGATTATGAATTTGTTGTCCTGTTGGTCCCAGATCTTGAACCCTTGGTTCCTTTCTTGAAGCCAACAAACACACCTTTCTTCGCTCTCGGATCCAATTTGTCTTCTTTTACGTGATAGTAGGCTGGACATCCAAATATCCTGAGCACATCATAATCTCCTGCAGCTTTACCCGACCAAGCTTCAAGGGGGGTCTTACCCCCTATTGCAGATGACGGCAACCTATTGACAAGATGGCATGCATACCCCAAAGCTTCAGCCCAGAACTTCTTTGGTAATCCTGCATTTGACAATATGCACCGAACCTTCTCTAGCAAAGTTCGGTTCATTCTTTCAGCCACCCCATTCTGTTGCGGAGTTTCCCTTACTGTGAAGTGCCTCTCTATGCCCTCATCAAGTCATAGCTTCTGGAAAGGGTCTGACTTGTACTCTCCTCCGTTGTCAGAACGAAGGACCTTGACTTTTCTTCCTGTACTCCTTTCCTGATTAACCTTCCACTTCACAAACAATTCTAGGACTTCATTCTTGTGTCGCATGGTGTACACCCAGCACCGCCTAGAATAATCATCAATAAACGACACAAAGTAATGGGTTCCCCCTATTGATGCAGTCTTTGTGGGTCCCCATACGTCCGTGTGCACATAATCAAGAATGCCTTCGGTGCAGTGTGAAGCTGTTTCAAACTTCACCTTTGTCTTCTTGCCTATGATGCAATGTTCACACAGATCCAGTTTGCAGGTCTCTGCACCCTTCAGTAGCCCTTTCCTCACAAGAGCTTGCATAGATTTCTCCCCTGCATGTCCCAGCCTCATGTGCCATAGCCGGTTAGATCTTCCTTCTGACTGGTCGAAGCTGCCACCTGCCCTGTCACTGTACTACCCTTCAAGTAATACAAATTATTCCTGCGTTGGCCTTCAACACCACCATTGAGCCCTTCGTCATTTTAAGACACCTTCTTTAATAGACACTCCGAGCCCTAATGATTCCAAAACACCCACTGAGATCAAGTTCCTCTTCAGCTGAGGGGACATATCTCACTTCCTTCAGCTCCCTTACCATCCCGTCGAACATCCTGATAGGAATTGTGCCTACACCCTCCTGATGCATGGATGATCATCGCCCATGACGACCGAACATCCCTCCAGCTTCTCAAGACTAGTAAACCAATCTCGATTAGGGCATACATGATATGTAGCACCTGTGTCCAGGATCCACTCGTTTTCCCCCGAGTAACCTACAACAGGAGTAGTAACTGAAAACGAGAATACCGAAGAATCTGAATCTGAATCCTCTGCCTGTGATTTACTGCTAGCAGCCTTTGTCACTCTTGCCAGATTTGCCTCAGATTTTGATTCCTTCTTCTTCCCCTTGTACTTTGGACAGTCAACTTTTCAGTGCCCAAACTCTTTGCAATACATGCACTGGTCTTTCTTAAGATCCCTTAAGCCCGGTCTTGACTTCGATCTTCCTCTCACCTCCTTGCCTTTCCTTGATGAGCTCCTGCCTCTTACCTCCAAAGCCTCTGCTGATGAACTAGATCTCCCAGAATGTTTCTCATTCTTCCTCTTCTCATAACTCATCAGTGCTGACGATATCTCATCATAGTTTAAGGTTTGCCTTCCATTTATGAATGTCATTGTAAATATTTCATACTCCTCCGGTGGAGAGAGTTCAGAAGAATGACTGACTTGTCTTCCTCACTTATAATAGCATCCACATTTAGCAAATCCGTAAGAAGCTTTGTAAACCTGTTGAGGTGCTCATTTACTGTGCTTCCCTCTGCATCCTGAACAAATACAGCTTGCTCTTAAGCTGCAGCCTTGACTCCACGCTCTTTGTCAGGTACTTCTTCTCGAGGGTATTCCACATATCCTTTGTTGACTTCTCATGTTGAATAGAATATTTGATATCTTGTGACAAACATGAGCAAATCAGTCCACATGCCGACCTGTTCATTTTTGCCCACTCATCATCAGTGGTAGTATCCTTCTTCTTCTCCAAAAGGAGCGTGTCCTCGAGGTTCTGTGCATTCAATGCATCCATAACCTCACACCTCCACATCCCGAAATTGTTAGTTCCATTGAACTTAACAACTTCAATCCTGGAGTTGTTCATTGTTTTAACAGACTTAGATTCCTCTGCCATTGAGATCCTTTCCTTGACCCTCTAACTATGCGGAAGATCAAATACTTGCAAAATAGATCTATTTCTGAGATAAAAAGTGATTTTTACCTCTACCTTGAAACCCTAGCTTGAGTTTCTCACCAGATCTATTCCACCCCTGATTCGACGAGCCCTCCCTGCGTCCACCTGAGATCGACACACGATCTCCTTGAACACCAATGCCTCTGACCTAAGATTGACACACGATCTCCACCTGATCAGATCTGGAGCCCTTCGAATCTTCAGAATATCCCAAGCGTAACCTGAACGCTCTGATACCACTTGTTGTGCTCGGAGACAACAACCCTTAGAAGATCCAACCTGATCTCAATCACCAAGAACAATGAAAACAAACTAGAAGAACAGCCATCGCAAAAACCAGATCTAACGAGGTTCGGCCAACCTGCCTACGTCCTCGGGGCAATTCACGGAGAGAGTTTTCTTTATGGAAGATGGATTACAATAGCTCTAGATCTCTATCAACACAAGAGAGTCCGCAGCTATACTTTGTCTAAGCACTCTAACCCTAGAAAATTACAACCAGGGCTTAAATACATAACTTCCCGAAACAACAGATTTCGCAAAAACCCGACTGTCGGTCGACCGGCCGGTCGACCGACTCCCTCTTCCGTCGACCGAGCCGGTCGACCGAAACAAACAGAGAGTTGGGTTGCTTACAGAGACCCTCTCCGGTCGACCGGTCCGGTCGACCGAAGCAACCAAGACCCCTCTTCGGTCGACCAGTCCGTCGACCGAAGAAACCTGGGAGCAATGTGCACTTCGTGCACGTCGGTCGACCGGACCGGTCGACCGACCACTGTCTTTTCTGCTGCTGCTTCGTTTTTCCTTGCCTGCTGTTCCGTCGCCTTTCGTCGTAGACTCCTTGGCAGTCTTCAACAGCACCTGGCATGACTTCACTTCCTCTACTGTACTCTCTCCTCCAACAACTGCCGACAATGTGGACTAAAAGAAAAACTGCTCCAAGCAGATGTGAAAACTCGTTGGAATTCAAGCTACTATATGATTAAAGATTGCATTCCTTTTAAACAAGCAATTCAATTTTTACAATAAATGAATGTTCATCTCTTTATATTAGTGATGAAGAGTGGAAATTATATGAAAACTTTTGTACTTTTCTAGAAAAATTTGACACTGCCACAAAAGCACTTTCTGGTACGTATTATCCCACATGTAACTTAATTTTTTTATAATCTTAATGAAATTGCTCAAGTATTTGTTGCATATAGAGATGATGATAGTCTTGAAGATGCTATACATGATATGGAAGAAAATTTTCGAAAATATTTTGAAAATATGCCTTTTTTTTTTACTTAGCTGCAATTATGGATCCTAGAATTAAAATAGATAATTTAAAACTTTTATTATCTAATTTTATTTTATGTTTAAATTATGAACAAGATGTAGATAAATTACTTTTAGAAATTAGATCTCTTTTAGAAGAAATGTACTCATTGTACAGAGATAGTTATTTCCACTTCTTCTCTGAATTTAGGGCACCTACACCATCACAAACTTCTTCTAGTAGTCTAGGTAAAAGATTATCTAATTTTAAAAGTATACTTTCCTCTAATACTAGAAAGAAACACTCTTCAGGAGCAGGTTCATTTGATGAACTTAATTTATATTTTGAACACAATGCCTGCTGAAATAAATGAAAATGATGATGAACCATGGGAAACATTTGATGTTTTGTCGTGGTGGAAAGAACAGAGAAACAATTTCCTGTTCTTTCTACCATGGCCCGAGATATACTAACACCTCCGGCCTCTACAGTAGCGTCCGAGAGCGCGTTTTCTGCAGGTGGTAGAGTTTTGACACCCTGGAGGAGCAGGCTGACGCTGAAACACTTGGAGATGGCGGTTTGCTTAAAGGACTGGTTCGATGCAGAAAGACGCACACAAGGAAAAGCTATTCTGGATGAAGAATTTGAACAAGACGAGGATGACGAATAGAGAACCACCAGAGTTTTTTATATACATTGTATGAGATGAGCACCAGAGTTTTGTTATGTATACGAGATGAGTTTTATGTACATTGTATATGTGATGAGCAATGTATATAATTTTTTCATATTAATAAAATAATTTGCCTACAAAAAAAATGTAATTAGTGAAAATCAATTCTATTTTTTTTATAATTTTAGAAAATTTTTAAAATTTTTTCCTCTTTTTTTCCTATTTTTTCCTATTTTTTCCTATTTTCTTTTTACTTTAAATTTTAAAATTTATGAATTATCGAATTAAAAAAAAAAAATAGGCGAGACGGGTCCAACCCCTCGCCGAATCCGGTAACGAATCGGTCAGGAGACCCAATTCGTTACCCGGGATCTCAACCCGTCTCGTTTAACCCGTGACGAGACGGGTCCAACCCGTCTCGTCCGGGATTCGTTTGCCAGACGGGACGAATCAACCCGATTCGTCCCGTTGGCCACCCCTAATACCGAGCATGAGAAAGGAGAGATGATTGTAAGAGAGAAAATAAAGCATTCATATCAACTACAGACCCTCCTACATGCGTAATCAACCTTTTCATTATGTCTTTTATTATCAAAGCAAAATAAAATTAGATCTCATATATAACTCTGAATCTTGTCCAATCACACTGTAATATTATCTCCTCACGAGATTTGAGAGAATCAAATCTTTCTATACGAATATCTGAGCCTATAGCAGGCGAATCAAAGAGAAATCATAAAGAAAGATTTGTACCAGCTTGATATCAAAGTTTTGCACCAGCCTGATATCATTCTTTATAATGATAACATTAAATTGCACATAACTGAGATAAAATCGTGAGGTAAAAATAACCCGGATGTTTCATAAAAAAGCCATCACCCGCCAAGTTGGGCTCCCCAAAAAAGTCTGCAGCAAACTTGCCAAACTCCACAAACTTGTTACAGACCAGCCTAATCAGCCCTGAGCTTTGTCAAGCTTCTCAGCTCTCCCCACGAAGAAGTTATAGCTAGGGTCAGCCAGAAAATCACTCAACCATCTCTCTGTCGACGCAGAACATGAAGCTCGGGTCGGCGAGCAAGTCCCTCAGGCACTTTGGGATGTAGTCCAGCTTTGCCGAGCTCGATCTCCATTGACCCGCGCCGCTGCGGACATCTCGAGGGATTTCACCTTGGCGTCTGGGTGAGAGAGCGAGGTGAGGTTGACGCCGAGGATGCTTAGATTGTTCATGATGCGGGCAATGATTTTGATCTCAGAGAGGACGGGCTAGACCATGTGGAGGCCTTGCCTGTGACTGTCTTGGTGACCATGTCTGCCAACTGCTCGTTCAGCTTGTGGAACAGAGCTTCCATGGCTGCTACAAGCCTGATGAATTGATCAGAGAACAATAAAGGAGGAAGGAAAAGAGATTAGAGGAAGAAAAGAGGCACGTGTGATGGGTATTAATTTATAGGCAACAAGATATCTATCATGCATTCGACTCGTGTTCATTGAAATGGAAATTGAGTTCAGAACTGAAGAAGTTGAAAAAAGAACGAGGATAGTTTGGAGCTATCAATTGATCTTGGTTCAGTGTATCAGAAAGTGGCAGAAGACATGATCTTCTGAATTCTTGTGATATCTCCTCCTCTGATGCAAAGAAATGAATGCAATTAATATTGATAGACTGCGTTTGATCTTCTGACTCCTCATCTCTCTCTCTCTCTCTCTCTCTCTCTCTCTCTCTCGTACATTGATGGTATTCAGATTGGATTCTCATGTGCAATTTTGAGAATCAGAAAAAGGCTGGCATGTGAGAACCCTTCATGTTGGAAAACTAAGAGCAGGTGCAACATTCAATGCCGTTGTACTTGATTATTAAGAGAACCAAATACTCATTGTCCTTGAGAGTTAATCCAAGGGCATAACACCTTTGATTCCCTTGACAGGAGGCTTTAATTTGTCGTTAATCTGAAAAAAATTGTACACCAAAACAATTTAACTTCACCCTTGGGTAGAATTGTTGGGCTGGAACATGTCAAGAACACAACTCTAGATACATAAACACACATAAAGAGAAGAAAATTAAAATGTATAAGGTTCGGTAAGATGCCTACGTCTCTCGGACAGAAAAGAGAGATCTATTGATGATTTACACAAGATTACAAGAGGATTACAATTGATTCTCTCAAAAACTCACTCAGAAATCAACCATACTCTAAAATAGGTGCATATCTTCTATTTATAGAAGAAGAAGAAACCCCAAAACAGTTTCAGGTCGGGTTCAGAAACAGTTCTGACCCGGCTGTCAGTCGACCGGGCCGATCACCGTTTCAAGTGCGCGGTCGACCGGCCAGTCGACCGCGCAATGCCCTCTGTTATTGCAGAACTTACTGAAAATATCGGTCGACCGACGCAGCTGGGTTCCTCTTCCTTGTACAATATCGGTCGATCGAGCGGTCGACCGATCTAAGCTTGTGCATGTAGGTCGACCGCTCGGTCGACCGAAGTCCTGTCATAGAGTTTTTTTAACTCTATCTCCTGTTTTTGTCCTCTCGCTACATTCTCCACCTTGGTGAAGATTTTTCAAATCTGAGCCAAACTTTAATGAACATCTAGTGAAATAGACACACGATCTCGGCGAAACTGACACACGATCTTGGCTTGAGTGCTCAACACGATCTCGGCGAACCCGACGCACGATCTTGGATTGAGCGCTCCACACGAATCGACACACTCACACACACGAATCGCTCCCACACGAACTGGCTTGGCTGAACGGACCAACAAGTTCCTAAAAGGAATCACCAGCACACTTACAATTGATCTGAAATGATTACACGGATCCAAATTGAGTTTGTTGTCACCTCAGGCAACTCTCTCTAAACTTCAATATCAATTGTAAATTTCTAAATTTCAGCCCAGCCATCCAAACGGAATGCACCATACATGCATTTCAACACTCCACCGAAGAGAATCAACACCATATGAGCCGACCAACGAACGTTTCTACAACTCAGCAACTGAATGGAACACCGACCTCAAGAAGAACCGAACATGAGCCAACACTGACTCTCCAACTGACTGGCACTCCAGTCCAAATATCTTCAAGACGATCCAAACCAAATCTGAGTAGAGCATACCACATAACTAACTTCAGCTCAACAAACTGGATGCACGCCTCCTATGCAAGCTCAACTATCTTCTCACCAGAAGATCTAATGTTCATCGAGATCACAACACTTCACCTCTACGTGAGTCCAACTCTTCATGTCACACCCTGCTTCCCAAAATACGTGAAAACGGAGTCGCGACGAGAGTCACGACGTATATACGCGAGAAAAATACCTCCCGTATACATGCTAAGCCTAAAATAACCTGAACAAGTTATAAATTTAAATCATAATAAATCAACGGTCACTTCAATATTACATATAAGTATCCACGCGATGATATTAGATAAATAAATACTGAAATAAAGGCTGAAACTGATATATATATCGAGAATTAAGAAATAACAGGAAGACATAAGAGATGAGAATATCAGAACTAAAAGAGAAAAAACTTCAACTCCTCGTGAAGCGTACGAGCTAACGAACACCTGAGCAAGAGCATAAAACATCCAGTATCTGGACGTGCAATTCAGGGTCGTCAGAAGTGACCTAATGAGTGTGTGTGTAAAGGAAAAAGTGCTCGAGCATAAAACAATGTAAGCAATACAACATGATAACTGAAATAAAGATAACAATCATCAATATCAAGAACAAAGATATGAACGATATATAACTGATATCATGATAAAAAGAAAACCACTAATATGAAGATGTATAACCTAGCATATGTCACTAGTCTGGTATACAATTCGGTTATATGTACAATCATATGTCTATCATAATTTTATATATATATATATATATATATATAATATATATATATATATATATATATATATATATATATATATATATATATATATATATATATATATATATATATATGCGTCAGGTGATTACGGTCAGTCACAATACACTAGAAACAGTTCATTATTATTTATTATGTCAGCGAACACCAATTGCCGCCTGTGATAGACGCATCTCATACTACGCCTATCACACGTGTCAATCAGAGTCCTAAGTTATTGAAACTGATCGGTTGGAGACATTGTCCATGCTTTAGGTGGTCCTGTACATAGCCGGGACCGCGGCCCAATCACCTGGCACTGAACAGGTCCTACCGCTAGATAGTCAATAACAATAACAATATGTTAATAACAATAACAATATGAACAATACGGGATGTCAGTGATCCCCTGGAATCCTGTAGTGGAACCGTATCTCGGCGGCGCAACCTGTGTCCTAGGTCCACCCAATATATAGATGCTATCTTCTCCATCAATTTTTCCAATCCCGGTGTAAGTTGTTTAATTATATTATTATTTATAACAATAAATATTCATGTTATTTTGATTACTTAGACGATACAGTGACAGTAATAATATCAATGATGTAACAATAACAATATGGATAATATTACCGTGTAAACGATAGAACAATGAAACAATGAATGTGTTACGGTTCGACAATATTTTTTCAGTAACTTTTAATAACATGAATTCAATAATAAGTCCGGAAACTGCTTAATAAGCAGTCTCATCTAGAACTGGTCACAATACCAGGTACTCATAATCTCACTAGTCATCGTGATCATCAATCCGAATCTCATTAGTCATCACGGACATTAACTACTAAGTCTGTATCCGATGCCGTAAATCATAAGTCCGTCAAATCAAAATCAGTTCTCTTATCCTGTCAATCAACTCTGATTCTCTAAATCACCAATAGCTGAGATCTAACAATAACTGTTATCAAACTCTGAATATATATTAACACCAATATCAATGAAATCACACTCATAATAACTCAACCTCTGTAACCGAATAACTGTAGTCAAGAACCAATCATGAAACATTGAATATATACTCGAGATCAACAATGAATACCGAGTTCACAATTAAAGAATGGAATATCCTCACAATCAAACTTATCCAACCATAATTAAGATCATAACTAAAGAATACAACATCCTTGATCAACATAACATCTCAATCATCTTTACATCTAATATCCAACATCGATAAGGTTATCAGTACTCAATCAACATCATCAGGGTAAATCTGAAAGTCCTTATTTGAACAATCCAAAACCAGAGTATCACATCCTCAATCAATTGAAATCTAGATCGTCTAAATATCAATCGTGAATCCACCGAAAGAACACAAAGTTCATGACAGCTCCCCATTCTAACTACGGCATACACAAATCTAAGTATCAGTAAAACAGTTTATTAATGAAGCAACGACATATCTAACACGTCCTCAATATTCCAATGAGTTATGGTCGGAAATATCACCAAATAATTTGTCCGACAATTACTTCACATGAATCTCTAACCTCAATCAAGAATCAATCAACCTCAAGATCAATATGTTTATATTCTAAGATTTATCACATCTAGGTCAATTACAAGATCAAGTCCGGTCTACGATATATCAAAACTAGGCCTAAGCCAACAACGATGATTTACTAACACATGAAATGATAATGATACAAGCTCATATCGACTACGTAAATAAAGTGAACAATTATTGATGTCTCAAGAAGTGATACAAGTAATCAAATTGGTGAAATATAACAGAAAGTCACATGAAATGATAAGAGTAACATGTAAACACATACCGATAATGGTAAATAAAGAAATACATAAGAACAAATACTCACATGAAATGACGCGGTTTTGAAACCGAATTGCCGTCTGATCTTCATTGCACGAACTGGTACGAATCTCCGGATCATCCCATGGGACGGTCTTCAAATCGCCTATGTATCAGATCCACAACGAGCACGAATTCGGATCTCCCATTACTGAGTTCGGACCATTCGAGCGAGACTGAAGTGCTATAACACACAATCATACACATAAACTCATACGAATATAATTATACACACGTACTGGTATACACCCCGTACACAAATATGCTCCACATATATACACATGCACTCTTATACATAATATACATTTACTTATGTACATACATATATATACAATATATATACACATAACTCACGCACTCTAACCACAACACACACACACAGCACAAACACACATGTAAGTCCTTGCACATTAGTAAAGGCAAAATAATAAGCATGCACATGATCTTGTACAGCATAACCCCACCCATGTATACACATACATGCGTAAATACTTATACAGAGACCTAGTGAGAGAGAGAGAGAGGGAAGGAAAAACCTGATGGAGAGAGGGAGACCTCTGCCATGACAGGGGCCTCCGCGGTGGGATCTGCCATGGTCACCAGCGGGGAGGATGGCGGCTCTGAGGTTGGGTTTGTGTGTGCGCCGAGCTCCATCGAGGATGGGTTCGGCCAAGAGGGTTGCTGAGTGCGCGAAGGGGGCGACGCTGAGCAGCTCACGGATGTTGTCGGAGGGTGGTTGGCTGGCAGGACAAAAGGTGTTGAACGGTCGTGGCTCTACTAAGGCCTGGCGGAGGGGTTGTTGGGGTATGATCTCGGCCAAGGGAAACTCCGGATTCGGCAAGGGAGGAGGGGGTTGCTCCGGGCTGTCGAAGGGTGAGTACTCCGACGTGGGTTCTCTCGGTTGCAGCAAGGGGAGGAGGTTGGCAGCCCTGGGAGAAGGAGTAGGCTGGGGTGGGCTTGGTGCTACTGGTGATGTTGGATCGGCCGTGGTGGGGGGCTGGTGGCGCACCATGGTAAGAGGGCGCTGGACCTGCTATGGGTGCTGCCGGAGGAGATGGCCTGAGCTATTGGCACTGTCGCGCACTATGGCCAAGGAGGCAGCAGGAGAAAGAGGCATTGGTTGCCACGGAGGGGTACGCTGGACCGCTGCAGCTTCTGGTTCTGGCTCTGTTGGCTGTCGAGAAGGAGTGTGGCAGGGCTGCTGGAGGCTGGGGCTGCCGTGGAGGTTTGGGCGGCCGGAGTTATGAAGGAAGAGATTAGGGTTTGATTTTAAGATTAGAAAGGAGATTATATAGATAGGATTTGGTAATGGGTTTCGGGTTGACGGGTATAGGCTTATTGGGTATGAATGGGTAGTGGGTTTCATAATGGGTATAGGGATCAATAAGTATGGATCAAGATTACAAGATAATAGGTAGTGAGTTTTGGGTTTGGATCTCAATGGATAATAGGATAAATCACATGCAAATAAGAGAAAATTAATAGAATATAGAGTAAATGAAATAATAATATCAACATTAGTAATCATCACAATAACAACTATCAATTAATAATAATAAATAATAGTAATGATAATAGTGAAAAATAATAATATCAACACAATACTAATAACATTAATAATTAATGAACATAGCAACAATAGTAGTAATAATAATAATTAAGAATAATAACAAGACTAAGAAAATAATAATAATAACACTAAAAATAATAATAAATAATAACCTTAATGAAATAATGGTAGTAATAATTAAATAACAAATAATAATAATAATGGTAAATATAAAAAATAATAGTAATAAGTAACTAAAAATATTGATAAGAAATATTGGTAATTATATATAAAGCCAAATTACCATTTAATATTCCAAAATAATTTATTTATTTAATAATGCAATAAGTCCGAAAATAAGTTAATAATTAACAATAAAATAATCAGTAAATCAAAATAAATACTTTATGAAAATAAAAATACAGTATTACTAACTACGGATATTACACTTCACCACTACGGGGCTGTTTGTTTCGCGTAAAACTCCGTAATTCGTAAATGACTTACTACCCAGTTACAACTACAGCGTTTGTTTGGACCGTAATTCGTAAAAGACTTACGTAACTCAACTAACACTCACTTGCAACCCAGTTAACACTCACTTACAGCCCAGTTACAGTTAATTTTGTGGTCATACAAATTTGTATTATTTTTTTATATTAATATTAAAAATTTTAATATTTAACTTTTTAAATATTTATTTGCAGTATTAAAACTTTTAAAATCACCAAATAGTTAATTTTGTGGTTAACTTTTTCACTTACGACTTATACATTACGACAACCAAACACCGTAAAGTACAATACACTTTCCCACTTTACAATTTTATATTACCAACCAAACACCGTAAAATTTACATACATGTAACTCATTTACAATTGTAAAAAACTTTACCAATTACAACTACGAATTACGGCCAGTTACGACAACCAAACAGACCCTACGTGAACTCCAAATCAACTTCCGCTGTCAATTTTCAAGAACCCAAATACACCAAATAATTTCATACGGGCTGCATCACCAAATGGTTGCACCATCACGGCTGCCTACGTACCCTCTACCCAAGAGATCAAGCCTCTTGTAGTTCATTCTCGAGCTCCATTGAGCTCTACCTACTTCCTTCTTTGCAGTAACGAACCCAACTAGTCACCCAACTAGTCGAGGCACATGGATCTCATAAACACGATCGCTATGGAGAACAGCGCTATTCAACTGGAGCTTCTAATCTGGCTCACCAAACTGAGATCCACACTTCTTCACAACCCACATCCGCGGATTCCTCTTAGTTCTTCTGGCTGCAAAATTGATACGTTCAATATCTCCCAAGGCTACAAGATCTCCACCCAGTGTCACAACCGGTGAAAATCCAACTGAGACTGAATAACCTGGAGAATGTGGAGTAGCATCACTCTCTACCCACTGTGATACCCCTAATTTGATCTTCCCCATCTCCACCTGCCGTGAGACGGTAGGCTTTACCACTGAAGCCTCATCCAAAGTGACGTGTCTGCTCGAAACAAACTTCTTGTTTTTAGGATCTCATAACTTGTATCCTTTCAAGTCCTCTTTGTATCTCAAAAACACCAACTTATTTGCACTCGAGTCTACTATGGCCGGACAACCAAACAACCTAAGCGAATCATAGTCACGAACAGCTTCAACTAACCAAATCTCCAACGAAGTCTTACCTCCAACGCAGTCGACGGTAGCTGATTCAGAGATGACTTCCATATGTCAATGTCTCAGCCTAATAGGATTTGTCTAATCCCGAAGTTGAAAACACATTCCGAACCTTCTCCAGTAATGAACAGTTCATCTCTTTAGCTACCTCACTTTTCTATTCTGCGAAGTGAACTCTGAAGCTCTTGTTCTGGCTGAATCGTAGGAACTGATCCCTACACTCCCCATCATGATCAGAATGGAGCACCTTGATCTTCCTAACGGTCTGCTCTCCATTTGCTTCATCCACTTCACAACACTTTTAGGGACTTCCCCTTTATGTCAGAGGGTATACACCCAATTCCGCCTAGAATACCCATCAAAGTGACACAAAGAAATGATGACTACCAAGTGATGCACGCTTGGTTGGTCCCCAAACATCCATGTGAACAATATCAAGAAGACACGTTGACTGGTGAACTGCGGTGCCAAACTTCACCTCGGTCTTCTGATCCAGAACATTGTGCTCATAGGAGTTCCGCTTGCAGGTTCCAGCACCTACTTGTCCGACCTTTTGCCATGACCCAGTAAATCGGCAGTCAACTGTTCTGAAGCCATTGAATTCCCAATCACTGGACTGCCTTCAAGTAGTAAAGATTATTGCGTCGAATCTTCTTCAGAACTACTGTCAAGCCACTAGACATCCTGAGAACGCCTTCTCCAAGAGTCCCTCTGAGGTCTTCCACTTTCAAAGCTCCAACCGAGATCAAGTTCTTCGACATCGAAGGAACATATCTCACACTCTTCAACTCTCTCATTGTCCCATCATACAACCTGATATGAACTATCCCTACCCCTCAACCTGCATGTGTGTCCATCACCGAACGACCCCACACCTCCATCTAGTTTCCAAAACTAGTAAACATCTTCCGTCTGGGACAGATGTGATAGGTGGCACCCGTATCCAATACCCACTCAGACACATCTGAATAACAATCTGATAGTGTAATAGAGAGTGAAAATGCAGAAGAATCTGAATCTTCTCCATCCAACTTGGCAACATTCACCTGCGATGGCTCCACTGACTTCCCCTTCTGCCTATTCTTGAGCTCTGGACAATCCCTTTTCCAATATCCAGTCTACTTGCAATTAAAACACTGATTCTGAATTACACTGCGATTGCCCACCATGGTTTTCAACTTTGATCTGAGCTGACTTCCTTTTCGCTGGTCTGGACTACTTCTTCTCATGGCCAATATCTCTACTGATGTGCTACCGGAGGACTCCTTATCCTTCCTTCTCAGTTCGAAATTCACAAAAGTAATGGTCACTTCTTTTGTAGCTAAGGGATGTCCTCTCATTGATCAATGTAAGAACAAAAGTCTCATATCCCTCATCCCTGAGAAAACTCAACAATATCAGCGCTTTGTCTTCATCATCGATCACTACATCCAAATTGGACAGATCCGTGAAAAGCTTTGTGTAGGTGTTGATGTGATCGCTCATGAAAACTCCCTCTTCGACTGAAAATGCTAAAGTCTCATCTTCAAGTGCAAGCGGTTCTCGACGCTTTTCGCCAAGTACTTACTCATGAGAGTCTCCCAGATCTTCTTCGCAGAAGTCTCATGCATTATATCATACTTAAGATCCTGCTCCAAGCAAGACCTAATAACCCCACAAGTTGCCCGATCCATTTTCTTCCAAACCTTCTCCTTTACTTCTACAGGTCTCTCTTGAAGCTCAAGAGTATCCTCTAAATTCTGAGCATTCAGCGTATCATTGCCTTACATCTCCACAATTCAAAATTATTTGTGCCACTGAACTTCACCACATCGATCTTCAAGTGATGAATGTTCTGAATGTTCTTTACAATGAAAGAACCATTCCCATCAGATGCTTCTTCGGCCATTTTTTCAGCTCCC